>PVJS01018827.1:0-20951 GCA_004027185.1 Glis glis | reverse complement strand
ACTCCCTAATATAGTTGGCTTCTTAGACCTTATAGAGAACAACAAATTATAGAGAAACACATTGCATTTTGAAGAGAGTGAGGAGAGAGAAGTTCTCACTGGACCTTAGGCACTTTTCATGTCTTTCCAGACTGTTAGTTGCTAGTATGCCATTTAAAATCTTCAGCCTTCAGTTTTGTCTATGATGAGCTGGGTAGTAATTGCTATGTTGCTGTATTAAAAATGTCCTTTCTTTCCCGTCCCAGTTAGTCTGGGTCCTTCTGTCAAGGAGAAGAGGGATATGAACAGGAATGCAGCTAGCTTCCCTTTCTAAATGCATTGCTTTTAAGAAGAAGAAAAAAAACACCTTATACATCAGCTTTGCAAAGTTATGTTTATTTCCAAATATCTGTAGAGATGCTATAAAAGCTTATGATACTGTAATATTTTAAGATGTTTTTTGCTCTAGATAGAATACATCTGGCATCTTAAATAATAGAATAAGAGTGTAATGCTCAGTACCCCATAATCTTCCAGAAGCCCCAGGTTCTGGCTAATCTTAGAGCATCTCTAATCCTCATTCACCAGGAATGCTCCAAGTTATTGGGTTTTTAATAAAATAATTTAGAATAAAAAGTATAAGTGGTACAATTTGGATTATTTGTGCTTTGAATGGAATTCTTAGACTCTTAAGTGATAACTATTGTTTCAGGCTTTTTGCTCTATCTCTAAGGCCTCCTGAGAAGAGCTTTTTTTTTTTAAGACTGGGGAATTTTGAACTTTTAGTTTCCTTCTTAAAAAATGCAGAGCATCTTTTAAATCTCAAACAGAATTCAGTTTATTACAAAAGTTAGAATATTTATTTTTAGTAGATGACACTCAAAGTACCAGAAGTGGTGTGGAAATCAAGAATTTATAACGTGGTGTGTGTGTATCTCAGCAAGTTCATTGCCTCATCTCATCACACTTTCTTGGAATGCTAAGCTGATTCTTTTAGTCTGTCACCTACGTCACCCACGGTTCTTCTTTCCGTTTAATGGAGCCCAATCCTGGCTCTGCCTTATCAAAAAAAAAAAACAGACATGAGCTGGCAGGATCACTGTATTAGGTATAGGTAAACCTACAAAACGACAGGTAGAAAATGTTAGGTAATTACTCTGGTAATTCCTGTCTTCAGAAAAAAACAGACCTTTCTTCCCAAAAGCAACAGGTTCTTGAATGCCAAGCTACATCTTTAGCTTATGTTTTTAAATCCTATGATGTTATTTTATTGTTTTTTTCTGCTTAAATATACAGCATTTTTATATATCTTCTATAATACGAAAGAAAAAGAAAATAGTGATCAGAAAGTAGGAATCACACTTATCAATCTTGGAAACTGAGACTTAGACAGGTTAAATTTGAACCATCTGTGCATCAGTCCTTTTCCTCCCCCCCCCTTCAAGTTTCAAGAGCCATGCTAGTGGACAAAAGAAGAAAGTGTGGTCTCCCCTTACCCATAGCCTAGGAAAGGAAATAAAGACTTCAAGGGCATCTGCAAAATGGTAATAAAAATCATGCCTACCCATAGGTTTGGTGTAAAGACTGAAGGAGAGCAATGCCTGATGTGCTGCAGTGCTCAATCAGTACATGTAATTGAGACTGTGGAGGAGGCTGGCTGAGAACATTCAAGTGAAAACCATCAAACTGCCATTTGCTTGCATTGTAAATTATGTTTACTGTATCTTAAGTATTTTAGGAAACATTTCCTTGGAGGAGTGTCCAGCAAATTATTAAACTAAGTTCACACATATGAAACATTAATCAAAGATTTTCCTGATTGAGCTAAGCTACCTGTCCTTGCCACTTTGTCAAACTCCATGAGGCCATACCAGGCATTCTGTATTGTAGGGCAAAAGGATACACTAAGACATTGAAATTCCAGAAACCTTGTGAGATTTTGGGAAACATGGTTGTAATTTTTAGTCTGGGAAAATTCTTATCAGCCTTTGCACATTATATTTTATTTTTACAAACATATATGTGCTTCTTGAATGTTGAAAGGCCCAACTTCACTTTCAAGTCAGTAGTAATTAAGATCCCTGCAGTAGCTACTGTAGTTTTGTTGCCTCGGTTTCTCAAATAGTGCTTTAGGCCTGATACTTATTCAGTACCTGCCAATGTCACAAAATAGGTGGATAAGTTATTTCTATCACCAATAAAAGGATATACATTGCATTTGTATGCACTTACATTTTGCTGAAAACTGTATGAAAGAACTTAGAAAAGACACAGTTCCTTTTTCTCTTTGTAACCCTAGAATTAATATGTATAACTATGGATAGAAAGTACCAAAAATTCATTGAACATGAAAGAGATTAACTAAAGTCACAAGGAAACAAATACTTACTTAGCATCTTCTTTATGACAGACACATACAATGGTTTTATGAAGGAGATATTACTTATCACAGTTTTGCAAATGAGGTTACTAAGGCCCAAATAATTTAAGTAACTTGCCCAAAGTTATACTACTGATATACAGGAGAATTGGAATTTGAGCTCAAGTTTGTTTGACTCCAGTGTGCTCACCAATCCTTTCCCCTTACACAATGTTTCCTGTGATTTTTAACTTTGGGAAAAAATGCAAAAGAAGTGTGCATATTTTGTGGCATTATAGCTGAAGAGGGAATTAAAGATAGAAGTAAGGAAAACCAATTCGAAGGTAAAAATTCGAAGTTATTAGTGGAAATAACTGATCATATATCTGCTGCCAGCTTGGTAGATTCAGACATTGGAACATGAACCCCGCGTGCACTGGACTCAGCAAGTTCTTTGTGGACAATTGTTGCCTTGACAGGGTAGGGGGTGGGTGAGAGGGTTCTGGGATCTTTGAGTCAGTTGAATATTGTGAACTCTTCTTTCCCCAAAGAAGCCGAGGCAGTGGTTGAAACCAAAATGGAGAACAAACCTACCGCCTCAGAATTGCAGAAGATGCAAGAGAAACAGAAACTGATCAAAGAGCCAGGCTCGGGAGTGCCCGTTGTTCTCATTACAACCCTTCTGGTTATTCCTCTGGTTGTCCTGCTGGCCATTGCCATCTTTATTCGGTGGAAAAAATCAAGGGCCTTTGGAGGCAAGTAAAATGAGCCCCTTGAACTTGGAACCTGCCTTTGAAAGTGTTTGGCCTAATTGTCCTCGGTAGTTTGAGTGTGATTTTTTTTCCAGTGTCTCTGGTTTTTTTGTTTTGTTTTAATGCTCTCTGCTTTTTTGATGTTATTGTCTGTGTTTCAGATATTGTCAATAATTAGTATCACAGTAGAAAATATGTCTGGAGCCTCTGAAATTTAGATAGATTATAATACAACCTTTATCATTGCCTTTTAGCAATTGGTTTAAGCATATTTAGAATCTCCATGCAAGTGTGTAGATACTAGAGTCAGTATAAATTAGCTCACAAATAAGGAGATTCTTGCTGTTAGGAATTGGCCCAGTCCTCAAAGAACTTAGGTCAGTTACACTGAGGTTGTGTTTTCCCCCCTTCAGACTGACTGTAGCTCCTAGCTACATGACCTTGGGCAAGTTACTTAATCTCTCTAAATCACAATTTTCTCATGGATAAGAGTAGGGGTGCAATGCTTACCTAATAAGGTTGTAAAAAGATTAAATGGAATAATATATAGGAAGCATTTGTCAAAGTACTTGGTACCTAGTAAGTACTCAGCATCACCAATGATTGTGATAAGTAATCATTGGTAACAGAGTAGTAATAGATTCTCGTCTCAAACTTCAGCTTTCTCAAGAAACCACCTATTTCTATAACAAACCACTTGATAGTTCTGAATAGTCATAATGTAGGCCATCGGCCTACCCTAACTGAAGAGGCAGGGTCCAAGCATTGGAGTCAGTATTTTACAAAATCATTATCACAATATAGGACCCAGGAGCTGAGCTTCTTCCAAGACATCCAAATAAATAATTGACCCAACTCTTGTTTCCCACCTCTCAATAGCAGTCCTTTGGCACGGCCCCAGGTCCTAAAGCAAGAGTCTACAGCTATATCTGGGAAGGAATGTGTGGACCAGACTGGGAGGCAGCAGCATTTGGTCAAGAAAGAGCATCTGATCTTATTTCAGGGCAAGGCATCCATGGCAGGGAGTCAGTGCCCACGGCAAAGCCCCGACACAGAAAGAGATGCGGAAGCAGAAAACAGAATTTGATTTAATAGGTTGTGGAAGGGAATTTTTCTTGCACTTTCTTTTGCTTTTCATAGATCTTCTGCAAAAATATAGTCATGGTTTCTTCTGCAGTTATAAATCTCTACAAAAATATAGTTAACTCTTCCCAAAAAGGACTTCTATTGAGTTTCTGTATTGATCTAGAACTGTCATAAGTAGGGGCAAAGAGAAAGAAACAGTCATTATCTTCATGGAGTTAGATAAAAGCTTCAGGAGAACAGGATTCTTGTATGTCATCTTTACTGATCTTGCCCTATCACAAGTAACAGTTTTTGGCACTAGGAGGTCAATAAATAGTTGTTGAAGATTGAGTGGATAAATAAATGGAGCTCGTAGAACAGATGACACATAAAAGAGAGATGTCATGCAAAAGCTATGATAGAGGGTGGTAAATGTGATGATAAGTACACATAATATTAGGAGCACATAGGGTGGGGTGGTAGATGGCAGGAAGCTGGTACCTAGTCCATACTGGAAGAGGGAGGGACTAAGGAGTCAAGAAAGTTTGGTCTCTTCTGTTTGCCATTAAGGACATATGACATGGCACTTATAGGTAATAAGTAAAGGTAATGCTGACTTTACAGGAACGTGTTGGGAAGGCAGAAACCCAGGTCAATCCATCAGAAATTGCCATTATTCATCCATGAATAATGTAAAATAATGTAAAATTTAATTTTATATGGTTCAATTTAATACATTTAATTCTAAAAGTAGATCAGCCTCTCAGCTTTTTTCAACATTTGTTCTCGATGGATTTTTATCTATTCTGAGGTTTTTAGAAACCCTCCGAAAGGACCTTCATTTATTCACCCTTGTACATGCCACTGCTGTTCCATATTAGATGCTGAGCCAGGCACAGGCGCTATAAGACTGAATGAGGGATGCCCTGCATCCCTGTGGAACTGAAAGTCTACTTTCTGGCTTCTAACAATCTTAGTAGATCCTTCATCCCTTTTTGCTCATTTCTGTCCCTCTCCACCCTCTCAACTGTCCCTCTGTCATCTGCCTGTTAGTTCTCCCCATGATACTGCCTCTACTCCTAGTGAGACTTCATAGACCCCGAGCCCAGCTTCCCTGACCCTTGACAGAGTAGTGGAAGCAAAGGGGAAAGTGCAGGGGGATACACAACGAGGGAAAAAAATGAAATCCGTTTGGAGTGCTGTCCCTATAAGGAAAGAGAATCCATTCTTCACAGAGGTGGAAGCCCAGTGGGGAGACTGTAGGTCACCTTGTGTACTTGGAAAACACTCAGGGTTTTATGTCCTTTGACTTCCTTAAGCTCTCCACAAAGGAGAAATGATGTGCATGAATCCAAAGCTTTCTTTATTTTTCCTTTTGTTTTTTGGGTAATGAGGATTGAGCCCAGGGACATTCTACTTCTCAGCCACATCCCCATCCCTTTTTATTTATTTATTTATTTATTTTTAAACAAGGTCTCACTAAGCTGCTAAGCCTGGCCTCGAACCTGCACTCCTCCTGTCTCAGCCTCCCAAGTACTGGGATTGCAGGCGTGCACCAGCAGTCCTGACTCAAAGCGTTGTTTTTATGTACCAGGCACTGTTCTAAGCAAATCACATGCAGTGTCCCACCTTAAACCTTACAGACAGGTAGAGATTGTCATTAGTCCCTCTTTTCTTAGAGGACAAACCAAAGGCTCAGGGAATTAATCTATCAAGTTTGCACAATACACAAGAGATACAGACAGGAGTCAAACCCTTACATACATATCAATATCTGCACATCTCAGTCCCTTGTATACTTCTCAATAATAGATTGCCTTCCCCCCCCCCTCAGAATTGCATACAGACAAAAGCTAAGCCTGCTTACTCATTTGTGAGTTCCTAGTTTTGTGTTGAAAGTCAAGCCCATGACCAGGGAGGATGACTAGGACACATTTTGAAATGTGCTATCTTTTTTCTTTCTTCCTTTTTTTTTTTTTAGCAGATTCTGAACACAAACTCGAGGCAAGTTCAGGAAGAGTGCTGGGAAGATTTAGAGGTATGCCTGTGACCTTTTAGAATCCTTCACGTTTGGTTCAGTCAACAAGCTTGTGTCTTTTAAAGAGCAAGGAGATATTTCATATTTTCTCTCTCGAAACTAAACACCTGGTATGCAGCGCAGCGTCCCCTAGTGTAAATGCAGACCATAAACCAAACCAAATGTGGCTCCGGCAGCAAATTCCCCAGCTTTATTTTTTCACCTTGCCATTCTACATTATCTAATTCTCCTCCCCTGCCTTTTATCTGGTTTCATTTGTCTTCGGTAAATTTTCTGTCACTCCTGCTGGCGTGTCAGTGCTTGTCATAGTGAAGATGACCTTTTCATAAAGTCATTGAAACGGAGAGCTGCTTGAGGGATGCCAATTCCACAGAGCTGGGGAAGAGCAGGAGTTGAACCGTGAATCTGAAATATTCCTGCAGAAACACATGATCCTGGGGAGCTTTGTTTTTTAATAAGTCGGTGGAGTAATATCTATCTGGTTCTGTCTCATTCTTTTTAAAAAAAATATCTACTCTACCTGTTACCATCCCCAATTTCTGACTTCGTTTACTATCTAAGAATATACAAGGAAGCTGAGCATGATGGCACATATCTGTAATCCCAGTATTTGGGAGGCTGAGGCGGAGGATTGCAGGTTCGAGGCCAGCCTCAGTAATTTAGTGAGGCCTTCAGCAACTTAGCAAGACCCTCTTCAAAATAAAAAAAATATATAAAGGGCTGGGGGTACGGCTCAGAGGTAGAATGCCCCAGTACAAAAAAATAATAATAATTTACAAGGAATTGAGGTTCATTTGTTGCAAACTTTCCTTAAATTCTCCATTACTATTTGCTTCTTCAGGAAAGGGAAGCGGAGGCTTAAACCTTGGAAATTTCTTTGCGAGCCGAAAGGGCTACAGTCGGAAGGGGTTCGACCGCCTCAGCACGGAGGGGAGTGACCAAGAGAAAGACGAGGATGACGGGAGTGAATCGGAAGAGGAGTACTCAGCACCTCTGCCAGCACCAGCACCTGCCTCCTCCTGAACACCAGGCCTTGACTTAGGTTGACCGAGATTTACCAAGAATGCCAGATTCCTTTCCCTTCAGCACGTTTAAAGTTCTGTGCATTTAATTGTAAACTGTACTAGACTATGTGGGACTGTACACATTTTATTTACTTCACTTTGGTTAAGTTGGCTTCTGTTTTTAATTGAGGACTTTCCTAAAAGTTCATAACAGTGCCATTGTCTTCATATGAACGTAGAATAGAGAAACAGTCCTCTCCTTCCACCTAGTCCTGATCTAAGGATGGAAGCTTTGCTCATTTACATTTTTGAGACTTTTTTGTGGATGTAAATAAGCCCATTCTCTGCTTGAACACAGTATTTTCCCCATAGCACTCCCGTTGCCAGTGTCTTTCTTTGGTGCCTTTCCTGTTCAGCATCCTCAGCCTGTGGCAGTAAAGAGAAACTTTGTGCTACATGACGACGACAAAGCTGCTAAATCTCCTTCTATTTTTTTAAAATCACTGACATTATATTGCAATGAGAGAAAGAAAAAAAAGTCTCTATTTAAATTCTTTTTTTAATTTGCTCTTCAGTTGGTGTGTTTCTGGGATGTCTTATTTTTAGATGGTTACACTGTTAGAACACTATTTTCAGAATCTGAATGTAATTTGTGTAATAAAGTGTTTTCAGAGCATTAGTTGTCAGAGTGTATTTTGCAGTTTTTGCATATTCACAGGTTTTGTATATAACTTTTTTTATAATTATACAAGCCACCATAAGGTAAAAACTTGCTCAATGTCTTCAACCAAAAGAAATGTGTTATACTCTATAAAATTTAGAAGCTATTTTGTTATGTAGCCAATATAAATTAAAAGCCAGCCTAAGGGTTTACGTACATGTATACAAACCAGGCTTTATTTGAAAATTCACAGAGAATTTTTGCTTGAAGTATATCAATCAGAGAGTAAATACTTTAATAAAAGGTGATCATTAGCTAAGAGGAAAGCTATCTCAAATCACATATATACATGAATCTATCAGTATCAGTTACTTCTAATAGTTTGCTTTTCAAAGAAAACTTCACCCAAATTCTCATGTATCCATATGATACAGTGGCAGTACCTTAGAGTGACTACAGATTTCTTTTAGAACATCTTTTCATAATCCCTCAATGCAATTTAATAGGAACCTGATAACTTTCCACTTTAAAATGATTGAGCCAGGCATGATAATGCACCCTTGTAATCCCAGTACTTGGGAGGATGAGACAGGAGGATCGCAGGTTCAAAGCCAACCTCAACAACTTACTGAGGCTCTCAGCAACTTAGTGAGAACAAAATAAAATAAAATAGGGCTGGGAGTATAACTCAGAGGTAGAATGCCCCTGGGTTTAATCCCCAACACAATAAATAAATAAATAAATAAATAAATAAATAAATAAATAGAATGATTGGACTCAGACTCTAGAACCCTTTCTTCAAGATGCTTACTTGCATTGCAGGCATCTTACTAGGTAGAATAGTAGACATTTAATTGACTAACCATGGAAACAGTACTGGGTACTTTGTAATATATATACATTTGAAAGTCTTCTACCTATGTTAAAAAATCAAATTTAATCTAGATGTTTTCCCTTATAATTGATACCAAAGAGGAACTGATTGAAAGTTTGTATCACATTCCAGATGTTTATCTCACTTTCTTGTTAAAGCTTAATATGAGCATTGCCTCCATGCAAAAGTTTCATATTCCTTTTTACTCCTATGTTCTTCCTTCTTAAATGAAAAATACATTTTCGCTCCCTCTAACCATTCCTTTATACTTCTTTCACCAAATCAGTGGTATATATAAAACCACAAAACACTATTCTGATGTACATATGTCTTCACTCTATCTTATAAATTTTATTTCAACATCAGAATTAGTCCAATTCCCAGGACACGTGTTTTATAAGTTGGCTTTGATACTTTTCAGGTTTTCTTGCATGAAAGAAATGAGTTGACTTGCACCAAAGCCATCTTCCGTAGTGCAATATTTGATCATCTGCTCCATTAGCTACATTTTTAATGATATGTGCACCTGATCTTATTCCTGAGCAGTTTTATAATGGTTTAATATATTCAAAAAATCAAAGTGATGAAATCTATGGAGGCAAGAAAGAAAAATGGAAAACAAATAGAAAAATGGAGAAAATGACGCAGGAATATTTCGTATTACACCTGTTCATGGAAACAAACTTGGCACCAGGCTTTCTAATAGCTCACTGAATAAAACTTGATCCCTTTCATAATTCATGAGATCATTAAAATAAGTATTCCTAATATTAAAATCAGGAAAAATTAGCTCCCAAGTGTCTTCTGAAACATAGCACCATGTTGTATAATTAAAGTCTTCAATAATGGACAGTGTAGACAAGTAAATCTCGCAGTTCTATTCTTGCACATGTCCCTTAACATAAGCACATGACATTACAAGAAGGGAGATTTGGAAAAAGATACTCTTCGAGGACATTACAGTCCTGTTCTAGCACACCACCCTTCTACTAACCTGGCTTAATTCAAGGTAGTAGACTGGAAATGAATAACCTACAATGACTTCAGGTAATCTTTCTATGATTATTGTTCTTAGCTAACCCTCATTTACTGAGACAGAGATTGCACTGCTTGGGGAGTGTTCTAGAGATGCAGGTCCCAGCCCTGAATTCATAGTAGAACCACTGGGGAAATATAAAAAAAAAAATTGTTAGGCACTCTTCAAAGACCGTGATTTACAGCAGTTGGTCCACAGTGGGATACAGGTGTAGGTTATGTTCTTCAATTTCTCCATTGAAAAATTCTGTCTTTGAGAATGGCCATTCCACTCTGCTATATTTTAGCTATAGTTTACAGATATTTGGAAAGGGAAGATAGGATCTGACATGTTTGATATAACTGTTAGTACGAAGGTCTGAATGCCTTAATTGATCAATGTGTTAAACTGAGTAATTAAAATAGGCATCATTGACTTATTAAAACACAAAGGAAATCAGCTGTGCTTTCCTTTCTTTACATTATTAAATCATCCAGAGAATATAATTTGGAGAGGTTAGAAGAATAACTTTGTCATTCACTGGCCCTGAATTATCATATGCAAAAAATTCCTTTTGTTTTAAGCTTTCTTCCTTAGTTTATTAAATCAGCATATTCTTTTCAAAATGTTCATGCATCCTTAAACTTATACCCAGATGTTATAATTCGAATATTTAAGGCAATGACAGTGGAAGCCATGGACTTTGTATTAAGGCTTATTCCCCAATCGCCTACACAGTGGCTCAAAGTTGATGTAGGTCAAACCTATAATGAAACTTCTCAAATTTCAGTGTGGCCAAGAGCAACTATTTAAAAGAACTGACTTAGTCCCCGTTCACTGAGTTCTTGATTCACTACATTTGGTAGGACCCAGAGGTCTTCATTTTTAACAATCAACTTCGGTGATTTGGATCTACACATTCCATGGTCCATCTCTAAGAAACACAATCCTACAGAGGAGTAGCTGAGCCTTAGAACAGCCATAACCACTTACCCACCATAAATATATATATATAATTATATATATATAAATATAAGGAGTTTGCAGAAAGTTGTTTTTGAGATGTTTTAGTACATTAAAAAGAGACACTGAGTTATTAAGTCAATATTAATGTATATATGGAGACAGCCTCAAATTTCCACAAATGATACTGAATACAAGAAGAAATATTAAGCTGGGCACAACGGCACACACCTGTAATCCCAGTACTTGGGAAGCTGAGACAGGAGGATCACAGGTTTGAGGACAGTATGCTATCATTTAGCAAGACCCTGTTCCTAAATAAAAAATAAAGAGGACTGAGGGTGTAGCTCAGTGGTAGAACATCCCTGGGTTCAAGTCCTCTTACCAAACAAAAGGAAAGAAGGGAGGGAGGGGAGGGGAGGGGAGGGGAGGGAAGGGAAGGGAAGGGAAGGGAAGGGAAGGGAAGGGAAGGGAAGGGAAGGAAGAGTTACACTTTGGCTTGTCACAACAATGAAAAAAAAAAATACACAAAGGACCAGGAACAGATATTTGAGGCCTAAACACTGTCTTTATGCCATGATTTCTACCTAAGGTTGATGAAAACATAACTTCTAGTCAATAAAGTACATAATTGGCTTAGTTATAAAAAGATAAAACAATAAAATGTGCTGTTCTCAATCCTATTCTGAAGTAAACATGCAAGCAAATTATGATGTTCTGTTGTCTCCACTCTTTACTGTAGAAATTTCAAAGCTACTAAAGAATTGAAGATTATTATAATGAATCTCCATGTACTCATCACTTAAATTAACATTTAACTATATTTTGGTTAAATGGTTAACATTTTGCCATATTTTACTATCTTTCTCATAGATTTAATTTAATTTATTTAGTTTTGTTGAACCATTTGAAATAAGTTATATGATACACAATTTTTGGGTTTTTTTTGTTTTTTTTTTTGCAATAACACACATTTTTGTATACCATTTAACACCTCAATAAAGCTAGAAAACATTAACAAAGACAACAGAAGGTAGTGGAAAAATAAAGTTATAAACATCATAAACTTTACCCTAAAAACTTCCACACATATTACCTAAGAACTAGGGTATTCTTCATAACTGCAAAACAATTACAACACTTTTGTTATCAACCAATATATCGCCTATGTCCAAACTCTCACTACCCCTTCAGCGCTTTCTTTCTTTCTTTCTTTCTTTTTTCTTCCTTTTTTTTGTTTTGTTTTGGTACTGGGAATTGAACCCAGGGGCATTCCTACCCCTGAGCTACACCCCCAGCCCCTTTTAATTTTTATTTCTTGAAACAGGGTCTCACTAAACTATTGAGGACCTCGCTAAATTGCTGAGGCTGGCCCGGAACCTGCGATCCTCCTGTCTCAGCTTCCCAAGTACTGGGATTATGGGTGTGTGCCACCATGCCTGGCTTGGAGCTTTCGATTTTCAATCCAGGATCTAATTAAGATTCACACAATGCATTTATTTATCATATCTCCCTTGTCTCTGATCTGAAGTAATTCTCTTGATATTTTTTCTTCCAAAACATCAGCATTTTCAAAGAGTACTGGCCAGTTGTCTTGTAAAATGCCTCAATCTGGATTCATCTAACTGTATCATGTTTGGATTCATGGCTGTGATATTTCCTACAGTCCACTGCCTCATATTAGGGGACAAATAATGTCAGTTTGCCCCATTATTGGTGATGCTAAATTTGATTATTCAAGTAATATGGTGTCCACCAAATCTCTCCATTGTCGATATTACATTTCTAATTTGTCTTTAGAAAGTAATCAAAGAAAAAGCTTTAAAGCCATGTGAGTATCCTGTTCCCCAACAAACTTTTATCCAATTGTTTTGATCTTCGTTGATAATCCCTTTCTGAATCTACTCCCCCACCTTTGGGGGGGATATTGGGGGTGGAACCCAGGGGCATTCTACCTCTGAGCTACACCCCAGCCCTTTTTATTTTTGTTTGGAAACAAAGTCTAGCTAGGTTGCTAAGATCTCGTTTTTGATTTTGAGATGAGGTCTCTCTTGGTATGTTACCCAGGCTGGTCTTGAACTCTGGGCTCAAGTGATCCTTCCGCTTCAGTCTCATGAGTATCTGCGATGACAGACATGTGCCACCACACCTGGCTTGTATCCATTATTTTGAGGGAGATCTTAAGTAATGATTTTTCTAATTCTATCATTTCATCTTCATTTATTAGCTGGCATTCTTCTGTAGGTGACTGAGTCTTACCATCCCACCCTAATAGAAATTGGCAGCATCTACTCAAGAGAGTAAAACATCCCTTCATCTGATTTGTAGTCAATATGACATGTTCACCAAACTCATGGTACATATATGGCCAAATATCTTTTATTTTCCTACTTATTTGCTCAAGACTTTACCTCTCTTATTGGCAGAAAGCCAGTTATCAGTCTTTCAAAGGTTGACTTCCCCCTCTTTTGTATTGTAAAACAAGCAAGCAAACAAACCCAAGGTTTCAAAAGGAGAATGTGGGCCGGGCGTGGTGGCGCACGCTTATAATCCCAGTACTTTGGGAGGCGGAGACCGGAGGATCCGGGTTCACGGCCAGCCTCAGCTCTCTCTCTCTCTCTCTCTCTACCTGTCTCTCTCCCTCTCTCTACTTAGCGAGGCCCTCTGCAACTTCGTGAGACCCGGTTTCAAAATAAAGTATAAAAAAAATAGGGCCGGGGGTGTAGCACGGAGGTAGAACGCCCCTGGGTTCAATCCCCAGTACCGAAAAAAAAAAAGAAAACAACAACAACAACAACAACAAAAAAAAAAAAAACAAAAGGAGAATGTGGAATGTAGGTGATTCCACGACGCTGCTATTGCTTCTTGCTGCCTAATGATGTCGCTGTTGAATATCGTTCTTGCTAGAACTCCTAAAAAGACTGTAGGTTCCTGCTGTTGGCCCTAATCCGGACTGCCCTCGCTGGGTACTGTCTGTGGCTTCTGGAGACCGCAGTTTTTAGTGCCAAGCTCTCCCTGTCCACACACAAGCCCAGGAGTTCTGGGCGAGGGCTGATTCTCCTATCTGCCTCATGGACATAGAACCACTCCCTGCTTTCCCTCCTCATGATTCACACTAGAGGTCAGAAGCTTTTCCTCTTAAACCTCAAAACTCAGAGTTCTATCCGTCCTTTCTTGTTTCTTCTACCACAGATGGGGAATGCTTATTTGAGATCTGTATGCCTGAGACTGTGTGATGTCTCAAGTGCCCAATCCAGTCTTACCAGAGATGTTTCCTTCCATGATTCGAAGGTGATTTCTGACACCTGTCCTTTAGTAAACGTTTCCAAATGACTAAAAGGGAAAATCTCTAAGTTCTGGGGACAGTGTTGGAAAAAATATTCCAGCTCTACTGGGATGTACATTTCCCCCCTTTATTAAAGATCAAAATATAATCCCTGGCCAGGGACCCTACTCATTCATTAATAGTTATTTTTAATGATGCTCAGAAAAGGAAATTTACCAGTTATAGTAATCATTTTTGGTTGATTTGGTTTCTGGTCCTTTGAACCTGAAACTATAAACCAAAGTTTATTTCCTCTTGTCTTATTATATTGCTAAGAATTCGCAGAAATCTTTAGGAGTTTTAAATGTTTAGAGCTTTGTTTAGCCTTTATTTGAAAGGAAGTTATTCTTTCTTAAAAAATGCAACCACTTCTAGACATCTGTGATAAAATAGGCACCTAGGTAATCCAATTAAAAAGTACGTAAATTAAAAGGCAAAGGATTTATTCAACAGACATTAATTTAGTTTGTGTATGAGGTGGGGGAGGGACTTGTAAGAAAATGCTTGTCAGAGTAAGGGATTGGAAACAGGGCTAGATTCTGTAAAGCTCCAGGTAGTTTATGGGTGCAGGAATAGATGGACTAGAAGGCCAGGTTGGTGCAATAAGATGGATTTCTAACCATGAAGAGAAATTTGGATTTAGCTGCATTTCATATACTTGATTTTATCATACATGCTAATATACTGATACCTGCTAGTAAAAGTTAAAAAAATAAGTTTTGTTTTCTTCATTGAACAGGACAAAGAAGAGAACAAATTATACTTGTAATTAAAAATCAAGTTAGGCCAGGTGCGGTGGATGACACCTGTAATCCCAGTACTTGGGAGGCTGAGACAGGAGGATTCCAGGTTCAAAGCTGGCCTCAGCAACTTAGTGAGGCTCTCAGCAACTTAGTGAGACCCTGTTTCCAAATAAATAAAATAGGACTGGGGATGTAGCTCAGAGGTAGAATGCCTCTGGATTCTCTCCCCAGCATCAGACACACACACACACACACACACACACACACACACACACACACGGTCAAGCACGTCAAGTTAGTTCAAATTCTTAGGAAATAGGCTGCTGTTCTTAATAAATATGGATAAAAGTCCTTTATCAGATAAATAATTTGTAAATATTTTCTCCCAGTCTGTGAGCTAGTCTTTCAATCTTGTCTTTCAAAGAGAAATTTTTAATTTTGATGAAGTACAATTTGGGATATTACCCAACAGTCACAGGATTCACAGAAACCTATAAGAATGTCACTAAAGCTCTGAAATTTTTGTTTCAGTTCAAAAAAGAGAGGTAAATACCAATGAGACTTTTATCCCCAGAGATCTGCTTGCTTCTCTAATTTCATCCCACTGTGGCCCTGCCCCACCTGTCCTCGCCATTCTCACTCCAAAAAGAGGTCATGTTCAAGTTCATTCTCAAATGACCACGCACTGACTGTCCACCCAGCTTCTAGACAACTTTCTGCCTTGGAAGACTTCCTCACCAAAACTCTTCCCTCGCTTGGTCATAATTGTGTTTTGGAAAGAGGGAAATATATTGGCCTATTGACACAAAGATTCTAGGGTAAGAGAATCTAGAGGATGACCTCAAGGATAGTTCGTTTCTCTCTCTCTCTCTCTCTCTCTCTCTCTCTTTCTCTCAATGTGTGTGTGTGTGTGTGTGTGTGTGTGTGTGTGTGTGTGTCTGTCTGTCTCTCTCTCTCTCTGTGTCCCTATCCCAAAGTTATGATTGCCTCCATGTTGGCTCCATTTTCTAGAATGTTCTATGTGGTATGAAAGATGTCTCTGCCAGATGTCTGTGAAAATTTAGAGAAAGGGACTCCCTTACTCTTCTCATATCTGTATCACTCCCCTTACTCTGCACTAAAGGATTCAGAAGCACAAGAACACTGGTGTTTGGACTTTGTTTTATTTTGTTTTAAAAAAATGACCATGGATTTGCAAAGATTTATTCGTTGGATGTTGTAGCTCACTCTTTCAGGAGTGAGAAAACTTTTCCTTGAAGCTTCTAAGGAAACCTCTCAAGTGTACCACATGATCAGTTCTGAGCTAAGCCAAGGCTAAAGGAATGGGATCCCTGTTAGGCCACTCTGGCCCATACAGAAAGCTTTGGTAGAATGAACTTCCCCTAAGGCCCAGGACTTCACAGGAGGAATGTGAGCAAAACTTGGAAAGGAAGGAAGAAGAAAATGGTTGCTGAGTAGACAGCAATGACTTCACTACAGGCTGACTGCAGGCCATGCTTAGAAAGGAAAAGTCATTCATCAGCAGATCCCTGCTAAACTTCCTGGCCTGAAGTAAATCACAATCTAGAAGAGAAAGCAAGCATAAATTCATTGAACTAAGCTCAGGGGTGGAAGCAGAGCCACACACCTAATAAGGTTTGGAGTGAGGGCCCATAGAATGTGTATGATACTATTCAAGAAGGCATTCAATAGATAAAAAGAAATTAGAATGAAAGTTATAGGTAGTTGATACCATAGAATGCTCTTCACATACTTCTCCATTAGTTACTTAGCTTTTAAAATCACCCTAGAATCTATCTAAAAATAAAATATTGCATCATCTTCTCATTATGCCATTGATACTCTTCCAAATAAGATTATAATTCCAGAGTAACATTAAGAATCTAATGAAATGTTGAGTGTTGGGATGCACACCTGTAATCCCAGTACTTTGGAGGCTGAGACAGGAGAATTGCAAGTTCACTGCCAGCCTCAGCAATTTAGCTAGATCCTCAGAAACTTAGCAAGACCTTGTTTCAAAATAAAATTAAATTAAAAGGTCTGAGGGCATAGCTCTGAGGTAGAATGCCCCTGGGTACAACAAAACAAAACAAACAAATAAACAAAAAAATTAGCGAAAAACAAAGACTCTGGGTGACCTTGGAAACAAAGACTGAAAAATACTGCATTGGTCTCAAAGTTACTGGGATGAAAAGAGTCTGAATTTCACAAGAAAGTATATAAAATATTTTAGTGTCATCTTTGTATTTGCATAGTTTAATATTTAAAGACTAACATGCTATTTTCCTCAAAATACCTAGTATATCCTTTTCATTACTTAGATAGAATAGAATGGCTCTGTTGATTATAAATGAATCAGTGATGGTTAATAGTCTGACAGTCATAGCAGTAAGGAGTGAAATAGAGAGCACGAGAAGGAGAGATGGAGACACCCACATATATAGATTCTTGAGTTCCTCAGCAGTTATGACCAGTGCAGTGAATGGCTGACATCTGGTGGTAAAACTTGGTAAAAAAAAAAAACTGCATGGATTTGCACACTCATAAAAATAGATGCTATTCAGTGAATAATGGCTTTCTTTAAGAATAATTAAAATTGCTGCTAGTCATCTGGTTGTTATATCTGCCTCATGCCAAGCATCTAAATATTTGAAAATATCTGAAATGTGAGGTGTCACATAGATACTGAAAGTATCCATATCCTCTTTACCAACAGAGTCACTATTAACACACTTAAAAGCATTAAAGTGTGTGAAGTTCAGGTGTTGAAATAAAGAGAAACATTTGAAAAACTCATCAAGTGTCAAAGAAGTTAAATGTTGATTTAATACTATATTGTCTTCAGTCTAATTGGATTTCCAGCTAAATTTATATTGACACATGTTGGGCTGTCTCTTGCATAAGTTACTGAACCAATCATCTAACAAACATTCATGGACCGTGGACCTGGTGCTGAGATCTGTGTAACATACTACACAGAATTAGACGTAGAACCTGGTTTCTGACCTTAAAAAATTGCAGTCTTGGGCCGAGCATGGTAGTTCACGCCTGTAATCCCAGGACTTGGGAGGCTGAGACAGGAGGATCACAGGTTCAAAGTCAACTTGAGCAACTTAGTGAGGCTCTCAGCAACTTAGAGAGACACTGTTTCAAATAAAATAGCACTATGGGTGTAGCCCAGAGGTAGAATGCCCCTGGGGTTCTATCCCCTGTAATATATATATATATATATATATATATATATATATATATATATATGCAGCTTCATTGAAAATAAATGACTAACACATAAGAAACAGAGAACCATACAAAACAGTATGTGTTATGCAGTGCAGAAAGTAATTGCTCTCATTTCCTCAGAAAATAGAAACCACAAAGATTAGAATTGTCATGTAAGATTTACTGAAGCAAGCTAGGCATGGTGTCACATGCCTGTAATCCCAGTACTTGGCAGGCTGATACAGGAGAATCACAGGTTTAAGGCCAGCACAGAGTAACTTAACAAGACCCTGTTCTCCAAAAAAGGGAGGGGCTGGGGAGTAGCTCAGTAGTAGAACATCCATAGGTCAATCCCTAGTACCACAAAATTTTAAAAAAAGAAAATTTACTGAAGCAGATATGATTTGAGCTGAGCTTCTAAAGAAAAAAAAAGCAAGATAGGAAGTAGAAGGGTAAAAAAATATGAAAGAAAGCTGATGTGATCAGCAAAGGCCAGAGGCACCAAGGAACATGAACATAGAGAACTCATAAAATAGTTCCCTGATAAAGGGAATAGATTATGTTGGAAAATAGTAGAACACTCTTAGGCCAGCTCAGAATAGAGTGGGCTTTTAGCCAGATGTATCTTGTGGCACACACCTGTAATCCCAGTACTTGGAGGCTGATACAAGAGGATAAGATTTAAGAACAGCCTCAGCAATGTAGCAAGACTCTCAGCAACCTAGTGAATCATACGATACTCATCTATTGATGGACACTTGGGTCATTTCCATCTTTTGGCTATTGTGAATAATGTTTCAATAAACCTCAGCATATGAATATCTGCTCAAGTCCCTGCTTTCAATTGTTTGTTGTACTTACCCAGGAGTGGAATTCATGGATCATATAGTAATTCCATGTTTTACTTTTTTAGGAACGGCCAAATTGTTTTCCATAGTAGTCACCCCATTTTAAATTTCTTTCAGCAAGCAATGTATGAGAGTTCCAATTTCTCTACATCCTAGCCAATGCTTCTTTCCCTTTCTTTCTTCTTTCTTTCTTTCTTTCTTTCTTTTTTCTTTCTTTCTTCTTTCTTTCTTTTTCTCTCTTTCTCTCCTTCTCTCTTTCTCTCTCTCTTTCTTTCTTTCTTTCTTTCTTTCTTTCTTTCTTTCTTTCTTTCTTTCTTCTTTCTTATCATACCCATTCTAGTAGGTGTAAAGTGGTATCTCATTGTGGTTTGGACTTGCATTTACCTGAGGATTGATGATGTTGGGCATCTTTGAACAGGCTTATTGGCCATTTGCAGATTTTCTTTGGAGAAATATCTAAGAAGTTCTTTGCTCATTTCAAAACTGAGTTATATTTTTGTGTATTGAACTGTAGGAGCTCTTTTTATGTTCTGGATATTATGGTTTTTTCACTTTTTTTGAGATACTGGGAATTGAACACAACCCAGGGGTATTCTACCTCCAAGCTATACCCCCACCCCTATTTTTATTCTTTATTTTGAAACAGGGTCTCCCTAAGTTGTGGAGGGCCTCACTAAGTAGCTGAGGCTGGCCAGGAACCTGGATCCTCCAGTCTGAGCCTCCCAAGTACTGGGATTACAAGCATGCACCACCATGCCCAACCACATTATATTTTTTTAATAAAAAAACCATGATATCAAACAGGAGTGGTGGCACACGCCTATTATCTCAGTAATTGGGAGGCTGAGACAGGAGGATCATAGGTTCAAGGATAGCCTCAGTAACTTAGTGAGACCCTGTTTCAAAATAAAAAATGAAAAGGGCTAGGGTTGTAGCTCAGTGGTAGAATGCCTCTGGGTTCGATCCCCAGTACCAGAAAAACAAAACAAAACAAAAAAAAACATACCTATTGTAACTACCTTAAGTAAAATGAGTGATTATTAAACATATTTTGTAATCAAAATGGTTAACAAAAGATGGATGGTAAGTGCTGTTCATAAATCTCAGGCAGATTTGTAACCAATTAGGTTCAAACTATGAATAAGTCAAACAAACCATCACTATGATTATCACTAAATTTGTTTACCACATAAAACTGAAAAGTAAATAATACATGCATTGTAAGGGAATAATTCTAAATAGAAAAAGCAAAAATGCAGAAGGAAATACTGCCCTTAAACCAAAGGCTATCAGTTTTATATGACTATGCATGATATTGGAGGAATAGAACCATTTCATTTAGTATTTTCCTCTCTGCCATTATAGAAAAGTGATCCAGGGAACAGGCTCTCTTCCCTTTAGTTTTCCCTGCAGTCTCCACTTCAACCCCTCTGATCTGTTATCTCAGAACTAACAGAATGAATTCAGGGGATCTGGGAGAGAGGAGTGATATTATCATCTACCAGATTTCCCCCAGATACCAAGTAGGCCAAACACTTGGCTCTCCTCATTGTCTGCTCTTTGAGGTTTGGATAAGAAGGTAGTCAGACAAGAGCAGTTCCCCTGGGCCCAATACACCTTAACTTCTAGACAACTTGCAGGGGGGTAAATAAAGTAAGCAGCATTAGTGCCAGGGAGAAAGTAAGTGCAGGAGTGAGGGGGACCTGAGGGATTAGAGGAAGCAGAGAAACCATTTGCCCTGGGCTTCAAGTTCAGAGCAAGCTCCTCATTTAAATACCTTTAATGTGAGGGCATCTAATTAAGCTTTGCTTAATATCAATTATAACCTTTCATGAAGCTAACATTTCTCTCTCACTAATAAATTCACTTGTAGAAAAGAAGAGTTTTATACTAGTCTTTTTAAAATGCTTATTTTGGGTTTTAATTGTTAATTATAATGGTTAGAAATTCCCAAACTGAAAGTGGCCCAGTCATTTTTAAACCTTTAAACAAAATATTCTGTTACAGCTTTCTACACAGTCAAAAAATAAGCAGACCCAGCCGGGCATGGTGGCGCACGCTTGTAATCCCAGTACTTTGGGAGGCAGAGACCGGAGGATCCAGGTT
>PVJS01018826.1:0-34417 GCA_004027185.1 Glis glis | reverse complement strand
GCAGTACTGGGGATTGAACCCAGGGGCGTTCTACCTCTGAGCTACACCCCCAGCCCTATTTTTTATTCTTTATTTTGAAACAGGGTCTCACTAAGTTGCGGAGGGCCTCACTAAGTAGCTGAGGCTGGCTGCGAACCTGGATCCTCCTGTCTCAGCCTCCCAAGTACTGGTATTACAAGCGTGCACCACCACGACCAGCCCAACACACTAAAGTTGAACACAACATATTTTTTGCAACTTACCGTTGAATGTTTCTAAAGCGTTCAACTTAGTTTTCAAAGAGGCAGCAACTGCTTTGTTTACTCTCATATTTCATCTGTTTATGTAATACTTAATTCATGTACAGTAATTATAGAAATAAGTGCAGCTGTAATAAATTGGTTTGGGGATAAACACAACTGACTCTTAGCAAGCATGTAAATCAGCAGCAGAAATGTGCAGATATAGCAGAGAATAGCCTGAGAGCCACAGACTGAGCGCTCAGTATGCAGGCAGCAGTAGTCAGTATGCTTTAGTGTTAATTAAATAGTGACTGGTAAGAAAGCCCATATTCCTGCAGAAAATTTATGTGTTTGCATTAATGTTTCTGCTAAGTCTTAACTCTTTTCTGAACTAGGCTTTCTGTTCTCCTTCACATCACTTCTTGAAGTGATGGTGTTTATGTTGAATCAATTGTTAAAAATATTTTAAATCTCTTTATAAATATGTTCTGGATTTCCCATTTTCTCAGTTCTTAGACATGATTGATTATATATAACATCAATTTAATAATAGCTTTTGGGTAAATAAATGAAGGCTGTATTAAAAGCCCATGTCAATTTAAAACAGTATGCTCAGTTTTATAGCATAGCTACATGTGTAAGGCACAGTAACTGACGCCTGGTGGCTTTTCTGTAAATGTTTGTAATAGTGATTTTTTTCCCGGCTCTTCTTATTTTCAGCCTCTCAGGCTCCCCACCTATGCCTCTCCTTCTCTTGGTTCTATATATCTCTACTAGTTGTCTGCTAATGCATCTGTCCCTCTGAGAATCGTTTATTCAAATCATAGCAGCTTCTCAGTATTAGAAGTTCATTGTTACTAGCAGCTGCAGTTCAACAATTGAAACTTCTGTCTATACCTGCAAAATGCCCATGTGTTATTTTGAAAATATGTCAGTGTTGGCAGGATTATTTTACATTGCAGTTAACTATATTTAAACAGTACTTCATTAGAATTAGCAACATAGTTTTTCATGCATACCTCCCTACCATCCAGTTTTGTTGTAATTTGTAAATATAGGACAAACTGATTTTTTGTGTGTTTAAAAAATAGCAGTGAACTTTAGATTTGGATAGATTATGGCACTTCTAATGTACTACCACTTCCCTTATTAAAAGATGGAAACTTGTGGAATGAATGAATATAAAAATCTTACTCGACAAGTGATAAAAAGATAGGGGAAATGAAGATATATCCCAGGTTGATGACAGAAGCGAGGAGTAGCACTTACTGTCAGACAACATGGTATTCAAGGAGGGTGAGGATGGTTCATTGAGACAAGAATGTTAATTTATATTGATAAAAACCTATTATCCATTAAGTGGATTTGACTACCATGAACCTTTTTGCACCAAACATTTAGCATTGAAATGTTATAAAGCAAAAGCTGTTAACTAAGGCTATAAAGAATTTGAATAACACAGCATGATTTTATAGCTACAGATAGAAATACAAAGAATACATTTTCTATGCAGATGCCTATGGAATATTAATAGAATTATGATGTAATGGGTCATAGAAAAAACATTACAAAATCCAAAAAGTAGAGATCATATCAATTAGATTTTCTGACTTAAAATCAATAGAACCTTATCTCTGTTGAGTTAGAAAAAATAAAATTTGAGATGACAGACTGTTTAGAAATACATGACAGTGAGAACAGTTCCTACCAAATCTTATGGAATATGGACATTGTACTTAATACAGAGACAAGCATGTGTTATTAGTAATTCAGAAAGACAGGAAATAAATGAACTAAGTGTCGCCGGGCGTGGTGGCGCATGCTTGTAATCCCAGTATTTGGGAGGCTGAGACCGGAGGATCCGGGTTCGCGGCCAGTCTCAGCTATTTAGTGAGGCCCTCTGCAACTTAGTGAGACCCTGTTTCAAAATAAAGAATAAAAAATAGGACTGGGAGTGTAGCTTGGAGATAGAATGCCTCTGGGTTCAATCCCCAGTACCACACACACACACACAAAAGTGTTCAATAGTAAAAGAAAAACTAAACTGATGAACATAGTAAAGAGATTTAAAAGAAGTATGATAAATAAAACCAAGTAGTTCTTTGGCAAGGCCAATGAAATCAGTCCTCTGCTAGCAAATTTGATTGAAGAAAAAAACACATACGAGGACAATATTAAGTTTTTTTGGTGGGGGGGGCACAGTGCTGGGGATTACTTTGAAGTACTTCACATGTATTAACCCAAAACCCTGACAACAGTTTTATTAAGCACATATTGTTATTTCCCCCACTTTATAGATGTGGATATTGAGGCACACTGAATTAAACTTACCGAGGATACACAGCCAGAAAGGGCCTGGCAGGTGGGTAGGCCCTGGCTCTCATGGCCCCAGGGCACATGTGTGTGACCGCCACCTCCCTCTGACTCTCAGACAGGTGGCCTAGAGAATGATATAACTGCCACATTATCTTAATCAGGAAAATGCTGGTTAGAGTAAAAGACTGAGAAGACAAAGGTTATCAGAGGTCTAATAAAAGAGGCTCCAGCCCAGAAAGTCTTGTCAGTGGGTTCTGTCATACCTCGAAGGAGCAGGGAACGTGTTACTGTGTAAATTACTACACAGCAGAAAAAAATATTGGAAGCTTCCAGATTCACTTTAAAACTCACATAATTGTAAAATCTGGACATGAATTGCATAAAAAAGAAACCTAAATAAAATGCTAGCAAACCAAGTAGAGCATTTCATTAAGAGAATATAGCAGAGAGCATTTCCCCCCACAGGAATATAAGTATAGTTTAATAGGAAATTTATTTATGTAATTCTGTGTGTGGAATCAAGGAGAAAACATTTCCATAGAGAAAAAATATAGTCAGTTAACAAAAATAAGGGTTTGTTTTTTGTTTTGTTTTCTTTTAATTAAAACGCTTCTACTCTTAAAGCAAAGAAACTTTCGTAGTGTGAAAAGATTATCAAGCCAGGTGTGGTGGCACATGCCTGTAATCCCAGTACTTGAGAGGCTGAGACAGGAGGATCGAAGGTTCAAGGCCAGCCTTAGCAACTTAGTGAAGCTCTGTTTCAAAATAAAAATTAAAATAGGGCTCAGGGAGTGGCTTGGAGGTAGAACGCCCCTAGCTTTGACCTCTAGTATCAGGAAGAAGAAAAAAAGACTATCATGAGAAACAGAAACATACCAAATCATTAGATTCCATTATGGGGTAAGACATATATGCCTATATTCATTCATGTCTTTTATTCAGTATTGTTTTGAAAGTTTTAACCAGTGTGCTTTTTTTTTCTTTTTTTTTCTTTTTTTTTTTTTACGGTACCAGGGATTGAACCCAGGGGCATTCTACCTCCAGGCTACACCCCAGCCCTATTTTTTATTCTTTATTTTTTTGAAAAAGTGTCTCACTAAGTTGCAGAGGGCCTCACTAAGTAGCTGAGACCGGCCGCAAACCGGGATCCTCCTGTCTCAGTCTCCCAAGTACTGGGATTACAGGTGTGCACCACCATGCCCAGGTAGGGCATGTTGTTTCAAACTTTAATAAATTTGACAACAGGATGTACGTTCCATTAATATAAGTTTTGATACATGCTATAGTTTGACAGTTTTTTTGTGGTATATAAAAATATATTATGGGACATCTTAAAATCAGTAACTCCTTTTATTCAATGAAATCAAGTATGTGTATATATGCATATATATGTGTGTGTGTGCATATATGTATCCACATTATGAAATCAACTGTGTGCGCACGTGCATGCATGACATGAAGCTTAACTCAAATGTCAACCCAAGCTTAAGTATACATTATCTATAACCATTATGTTTGTCATCTTTGTAATTTTCTAACTGATTAATGGTACAATGGAAAGCTATTGCATAATAAAGACACAAATATTGAGAAATGTAGGATTTCATGAAGTCTATTAAAATGGTATTAGAAATGTATTTAAATTATCCATATGACATTGGCAAGTGAGAATATGGTTTTAACTTTGAATCCAAATGCCCAGTTAAAACAGTTTTTGCCATTAAGACGTTCTGGTTCTTCATTTTAAGTATATTCACTTAAAATGGCCTGTGTCTGTCTAATCTTAATTATCCTCAGAGAAGAAAAACATCATACATGTGATACAGGTAATATGCAACAGAAAAATAAAAACTGTAGAAGGATAAAGACTCTTTGCCAGAGAGAATAGTAACTTGGCTTTCTGCCTTACAAACATAAATTCCTGATAAAGTATCTGAATATGAAAACAAATAAAAATTTCAGAAGGAAATATAGGAAAATAATTTTAGAGAGCTCAAAGCCTTTAGCAGCATACTTCCTTAATGGAGATGAAGATTGGTTTGTGAGGAGTGAGGAAACCTGGCTGTTCCCGGAGGTTCTGGTTCTCCAGAGGACCATAGTGCATATCAGTAGATAGACAATATAGCTGTCATAATACAGCGTCATGGGAAGGGC
The DNA here is from genome assembly GCA_004027185.1 of Glis glis. NCBI lineage: Eukaryota > Metazoa > Chordata > Mammalia > Rodentia > Gliridae > Glis > Glis glis. The sequence goes on along the minus strand of PVJS01018826.1, from coordinate 29,726 downwards.
GGCAGTTATGGTAAAAATAGAAGAGTCCTCTTAATGGGATCAGTAATGGAAAAATGGTTGAGAAACACTACCATAGAGAAAAAGCAGCAAATTCAACTATATGATACATATTTTAAGCTTCTTGGTTGTGAAAGATAACACAAACAAAATAACAATAAGCAGACTAGGAAGAAAATAGTTTGCAATTTATGTAATGGACCCAGGACTATAATCTTTAATGTACAGGAATTGCTACCAAGTTAACGAAGCAACTCAACAGATACATGGCAAAGGAGCTGGAGTTAGTGTTTGGCTTATTTACTGTAATAACTCCAGTTCTCAGTTTGTTTCATGGTTACTAGATGTGAATGACCATTTGTATTGCAAAAGGAATTACATGTAACTCCTTTTCTGAGATCCTTTTCTGAAGTAGATGTTTTAAACTCTCAGAGGTAGCTTACCACAGGTTGAAACAAATTATGTGGCACAATTTGTTTCAAAAATAAGTTCTTTAGTTGTTTTAATTTGTTATGCCTGTTTTGAATTCTGAATGTACTATATTATTGACTGTCAGTGTTCCTTTTGAAGAACATGAGTACATTGTATTTCAAACCAACCTAAATTTTTTTGTTTTAGCAGATAATTTGGCTATTATATGTGTTTTTATTTAAGATAAATTACAGAGACTCTCATGAAATATTTTGTTAAAGGACATAAACATTGTTTTGTATAATGGATATGAAATATTAAATATCTAATATATTTGCATATTAAGTATGCTAAACTAAATATAGGAATTCTAAATACAGTTTTTTCTTATTTTAAAATTTAAACAGATTTATAAATGTACCTAACTACATTAAATATAGCTGTTTGATCTGTCTCTGTATATTTTTGTTTTTATCTGGCTTTTTCTTAGCAATCCAATGGGGAGAAGATGGCCGTCCATTTCATTTTCTCTTCTATACTGGCAAACAATCATATTACTCATTAATGCATGTAAGTATATTATACTTATGATAAATAACATGAACTGTAAGCTACTAGAGACTTCTGAGCTTCAGAATTTACTGAGTATTTTATAATGGACAAAAATAAGGCCTTTAATGGTAAGACAGTATTTTGACGAGAGGCTTTATGTTATTTTATTTTTGCCAACAGTATACTTTATAGAATTTGTATCAGAATGGATTGTCCTTAAAATGCTCTTACTTACAAATTGAAATCATCTGAGGAGAAAGATACTGGATAGTAGTGCCTGTTTGTGCTCTAGGGTAAGGCCAGAGGAGGCCAAGGGTTCAGTGCTGCCAGGACTAGACGGCATTTACCTTGAGAGAGAGTTAGTTATCTCTACTTTGTTTTTGTTATTCATATGAAATATTTACTTTTCATAGGTTACTGCAGTGTATGAGTTGAGGATTCAGGCTCCCAATACAACCTAGGAAATGATTGTATTACTCCTCGACTCCTGCTGCTTTTGAGTGTACTGTGAGCAGTTTTTGTTTTGTTTTCAGAGCTGTGTTTGATAGTGTGCAAATTTGGGAAAGTTCCTCAGAATTACTATAAAAAAACCAGATGCCAATATCCACTTTAACGGCAGGACCCCCATTTTATTTTTAGAATATGATGTCGAGTTCTGTTTTGCCCATTATATGATTTTTTTAAAGTTACAGGAGTACGTTTGGGGCTTCCCCTATCCACAGTCCGATTTCAGTGGCTTGAATCAATGCCCACACTTACTCTGCTTTCTAGACTTATCTGGTGTTTATTTGTGCTCCACAAGCCTAAAGGACAAAATCCCCACTTGTCAGGTACATTTATTTCTTGGGGGAAAAAAAAGAAAACCTTCTTTTTGCTTTTTGTTGACCTTGGGCAAATGAGCTTCTTGCCCTGGCAGAAATGAAATGAATGATAAATGTAGAGTGTGTCTTTGCTGAGTAATGGGGCTGCTGCTCAGGCTTCCACCCAGGCTCTCCCGCACAGCCCGAGGCTGCCCGAGGACCCCTGCTGTTCATTTAAATAGGTATGTCAAATCTGCCTCCAAACGCCGCTGGTTTGATCTGTGGTAATATTTGTGAAGGTTCCATATGGACTTGAGCCCCCTGCAGTGCTAAGAAATAATGTACAACGCTTCATGGTGCAGACGCAAATTTTCTCTGAAAAGGGATGCAGCGCTGCGTTTTAGCTGTCGGAGGGGATGATGGAGCTGACGCGCTAGGCCTGTCAACTTGTTACACGGATGGGTTGCACGCAGCGAAGCTGTGGAAAATCTGTGCCTTTTAACTTTTCTACTTAATCACGGTTGTAGCATTGCCTTTAGACTGTATGCTACATTAATTCTCTTCCTGCCTTCTGCCTTTCATCCCAAGTTTCACGGAAAAAAAGTAAAGCACGCAGGTCTTCTAGAGGAGTCTTATCAAACAGCTGTCATCTGACAAACCATTTGCATTTGTTTGGGCTGAAACTGAGCAACCCAAGGGCGAGATATTCTGTTGCATTCCATCATAATGAAGAAATTACACATTGTATAAGAGGCCTGACTTTATGTTTAGTTGGTTTATGTGTTTTAAAAGGTACTGCTCCAGAAGCGGATCAGTTTCTCTGTGGATAGAATTTCACCAAACTCTCTAATATGTCAGATTATATCTGGCTAGTAAGTATTCTTCCTCTTTGCGTTGTTTGGCTTTTATTACCTATAGGAGAGTTCTTTGGGCTTTTATAGTTCAGTAATTCCTATATGTTTTGCAATCACTTCAGCATCACGTGTGGCAAATATCACTAATTACAACTGTAGTCACATTGGTCTCGTCTAACATGCAAATCACTGTCACTTGAGATGTTGGACTTGCAGAAGCTCTGTTGTGGGGAAGTCAGACACTGATGCTAAGTCCAGCTATAAACGTGGAACCCTTTCCAGTGCTCCCGCTCTCCTTTGTTCTGCCTTCTGAGGCTAGTGAGGGGGGCCTCCCCTGCTCTTTCAGAGTGATCACGTGTTGTCCCCACCACTACACAGGAAGTAGCCCCAGAAGACTGTCAGGCTTTAAAGACGGGGGAATGAATCTTTGTTGCTACTGTTGGTTTATGTTGGTAAATTTTCTTCCTCTGTGATAGGGTAAAGACACTAAGCCAAGCCGGTTTTCCCACGTCTCTGGCCAGCTGTCATTGCGTGAGGCATGGCAGTCAGTGGCCAGGCTTTTGGACAAGGAAATAGATCTCCGGCCTGTGTACAGCTGTGCGCGGAGACCTTTCTAAGGTTGATTAGCCTTTCTTACCTTCTGTAATCGCGCCAAGTTGTCTTTTTAGTATTTGGTGACTGTTTGCATATTAAGCATGTATGCTACTTTATAGAACTAATAAAAGATACTCCTGACGAAGCCTACAATTAAGAACAATATGTAATACTTTAGTGAATACTGTTTGTGATTGGCCTCCATTTAGTCCATCTAGTTTTTGTGGGGAGGTGTTTGAGGAAAGATGACAATGAGAAACATGGAATTTATTGTTCCAGAGATGAAGCATGATGGGAAAGTATAAAGTGAAGGAAAATGGACTGATCCCTGGGCCCTCACACTTGTGAATGTGTCACACTCTAAAGGTTCATTCCTAGGTCAGGTGGGATTCCTGTTTTCCTATGGATATAATGATAGGCTTGTCGTCAGGTTTCTGGGAAAGTCAGTAAAAGCCCATTTATTCAGCCAGGTGTAGTGGTGCACACCTGTAATCTCAGTACTTGAGAGGCTGAAACAGGAGGATCGCAGGTTCTTGACAGCCTCAGTAACTTAGCCAGACCCTGTTTCAAAGTTAAAAAAAAAAAAGAAATTTAAGGAGGGATGGGGGTGTAGCTCAAAGGTAGAATGTCCCTGAGTTCAATCCCTAGTACCAAAAAACCCGATAACAATACAAATTTACAGTATCGCTAATAAGACATGTATATAATGAAAAGTATAAGACAATACTAACATAATTTTTTTAAAAAAATAAAAGTAGTTTCAAAACAGCATTGGATATCATAATAGGGACTCCAAACTTGATGGAACTGGCTGGCTTTTTTTTTTTACCCAAAATAGATGGCTTCTCATTTTCTTAATAGCCATTTAGCCAGTAGAGCTTATATGCTTTTCAGACATGATTTAAAACTTCAGTTAATTTTTAGTAGAAGACACAAGAAAGATAGAAAGAATAAAAAGTTTCTTAAAACAACTGAGCAAAGGTGTAAAGGAAAGGGAAGAATTTCAAAAAGAGGATGTAGCTGTCTACACAAAACAGAAAATGCAGGATAACTAAGTTGTGCCTAGCCTAGGTCTAGACTGAAGAGAACACCCTGTGTGCACACTTAAGGGAAGTGGACAAAGGACTGGACCAGGAGGGCACAGAGTGACACACGACAACGGGTGAGAACCCCATGGATTGGCACATTTTTCTTCACTTAGTATTTTCCTATCCTGCTTCCTTTCTGGGCAGAACAATAACTTGCGTGCTCTTTGGGTCCGTGGTGGTAACCCTGCCAGGGCCGCCTCTTGCCTACAGCGGCCTGAGCCTGTCGGGACAGCTAAGCTGGTGGAGAAAGGAATAGCAAACTGTGCCACGGGCAAGACGTTGGCAGCCTTGGAAGTCAACGTTCAGTTTGTATAGCTCTGTTATTTTAAGAAAAATGTTAATTTGAGTTTATGGATTTTACCAATACATATGTTATAAAAATATTGAAACTCACTAAAACTGAGTTGAAATTTTGTTAGTCCATTTTCCATTACTGCAACAAAATGCCTGAGATAATCAGTTTTAAAAAGAAAGGTTTATTTTGGCTTACAGTTTTGAAGGTTTCATGCATGATTGACCCTATTGTTTTGGGGTCTGTGGCAAGGGGAACCTTTAGTAAGTGAAAGAGAGAAAGGAAGACACCTGGGTCTCACAATCCCTTTCAAGGGCTCTCTCCCAATGACTGGACAACCTACCATTAGGCCACACCTCTTAAAGGTTTCACCACCTCCCAGTAGTGTTACCCAGGGACCAAGCCTATAACATACGAACCTTTGGGGACATTTAGCCAAACCACAGCAAGAATCATTTAAAACTCATTATGGGAGGTGATTATTTGACTGTGAAGTGGGAACCCTTTGGTAAAATATAATTTAAATCAAGGCATGTCTGTAATTCAATTTTCCCAAAGTGCTTCCTGTGGAATGCTGGTTATGAAATCTCCAAGAAAGAGGGTCTGAAGTGAAGTCAGTTTGGGAATGTCGCATGTGTGTCCTGAGGAACTAACAAGGGGATAGACACCTAGCAGGATGCAAGCAAGCTCTGCAAGACTGCGAGGAAAGAGCCCTGTTGCTTTAACACGCTGCTGCTCAAACTGAGTGCAGCAGGGAACCCCTTGTACCCAGAACACCTCTTTTTTTTGGCAGTACTGGGGATTGAACCTGGGGGTATTCTACCTTCAAGCTACACCCCAGCCCTATTTTTTATTCTTTATTTTTGAAAGTGGGTCTCACTAAGTTGTGGAGGGCTTCACTAAGTAGGTGAGGCTGGCCGCGAACCTGTGATCCTCCTGTCTCAACCTCCCAAGTACTGGGATTACAAGCGTGCGCCACCACACCCGGCTCCCAGAACACTTTTTAACGTCTGGTGAGACTTGTGCTGGGGAAAGCTGTGCAAAGTGTTGAGAGCTCAGTGTGTTTTCCTCTTGGGCAGTCAACCACATTTTTTCAAAAAGAAGGCGAGATCTCCTCAGTTTTAGGCCCAATACCAGAGGCATTTAAGGTACTTTACATAAGCTTGCCCTTTTCCAGTCTTTAAGATAAGGGAGTTATGCAACTAAAAATGGCATTGAGAATTTGGTATCACAGAAACTTCTCGTGCGTTTTAGGGATAATTTTGGAGTAAATAATGGAGTCTTTTCATAGTGTTTCTTTAAGCTGAAGGAATTTTTGACCACTGATGAAATCTATCCCAAACAGATGAGTAAAGAATTGAGCCGTTCATTATATACTTAAACTATTATGCTGAATCGAAAACAAGAGTTTAAAATATGGAAGAAAATAAAGTGAGCCTAACCCTTCCCACTTAGGCACAAGCAGGGTTCGTTTGCCTTGTGAACAAAAACCAAAAAAAACAAGAATCCCTGGCTTGTTTAGAGGTTCTCCAGTTCATTTTCACTGACTTAAGTAACGGAGCCCTTAAAGCCCAGGACAGCAGCCCGGAGAAGTGTGCAGCTGCTCTCCGTGGCGATTCAGACTCAGTAAGTCAGAATCCGGGAGTGAAGTATCATGAAATACTCACTTGGTTTAAATGTGTCTGGATCTTCTTTGTGGTCTTGTGGGGAATATTTTAAACTCTTGGATATAGTGCTGTTATCCTTAAAAATAGAATTAAAATACTGACCCTTCTCACAGTGAGCTATTGTAAAATAACTGTTTTACAACTCTGTTAAGTGGTTATTTCTAAAAAGCTACAGGCTGGTGCTAAAGTATATCTGCATGCTGTTTTCAGACTTCTTGACAGCAGGAGTTAATTCAGTAATAAATTCAGCAGTAGAAATTGCTGTTCTAGAGGTATCTTTAATGTACATTTTTCTCACATATGAATAATTACCATTGTATATCTTGTATGCTCCAAGTGTAACAATTAGGAAAATTAATTTTTAAAAAACGGATTCAACTTATTATTACTGCCACTCTGTTGATTTTAATCAGACTGCTTCTTTTGTAATGCTACAATTGTTATTATAATATGTGACTTTAATTTGAGAAGTAAATATATATGGTCTCTGAGTCATCGCTCCTGGCTGTGCATTCCCCAGAGTCTTTTTTCACGTGACCCATATACGAGACTGTTTCCTTTTCATGTTGAATAGCATTACATGGTGTGTAAACTATACAGCATGTTATATTCACAAAGGAGTAGCAGGGATCTATGATAGAAGCATGTCACTTGGAACTTGGGGTGCATAGCAGAAACCTCTCCGTCTGAATTACATTTATATTTATTTCACTTGATTTTGTATATGCCAGTGGCCAAAAAATTGAGACGGTTGTTATTTAAGAAATTGATTTTCTATGATTCTAACAAACACAAATTGTAAGTTACTGAGCTAGTGTGTAAGATGGCAATTACTATTAGTTTGTTACTATTTATTTTGTGGACCAAAATACAGTCCACTTCCCATGGAACCCCCGACCCCACCCCACCGTGAAGTGTGACTTGTTTGCCCTTTCTAAAATTAGAATTTTCACATGGTTAAAATCACAACAGATTTTTAGAAGGATACTAAAAAATCACATTGCTCATGCTCTCAGAAGGGTTCAGTTTAAGCATTTCTTTTCTGCAACCTGAGCATCTGGTATTTTCAAATTAGGCACCTTCTAAATTTGACTCATACATTATGGAAATCTGATGACACGAGGGGTGGATAGGCTTGCTTTGATTTTATGAAATATTAATCATAGCTGTGATTAATGATTCAGCATTTCACATCTGGGTTATTCCTGTCATATTTGAAAATTACACTATTAAATACAGTATATAAACTTAGTGTAGGTAGGGTCATTCTAATTCTCTAGTGTCCCTTAAAAATTAAGTGGAAACTTAACAATGTACCAGAAGCTACCAGTGATAATCCATGATGTTGACAGTTCCTGGCATATTTTATACCCTCAAGGACTTTTTGATGTAAATTAGAGCACATCTCTTCAGGGAGTTGAAGCTATAGACTCTACTTTCCAGAGAACTGTTGTTTCTAACTAACCAAGGTAGAATCTCAAAAGTAGTTTTATTATGCAGAAGAGAAGGACTAAATAGAAATGGATAATAGTAAAATTATTTAGATTATTTGACTCCTAAAAGCCATGCCTCACTCCATTGCTATATAGCAGTACACACATGTATGTTCTCACTTACGGGAGCATACATAGCTGGCAGTGTAGCTCATTGATGGAGAGTGTGCTCATTAGCATGTGTAAGGCCCTGGGTTAAATCCCCGGTACCCCACTCCCCAAAAGACAAGTGTATGGAGTGGATTAATGAGCATTATGTAATTTTGTAATTTTTTGGATTACAGCTATCAAGCTGTAAGCATTTGCTTATTTAAATAAATGGATATTTGCCATGTTTGAAATTTGATATGTGCTTTTCATGAATTGTTTTTATCCTCTTCCACATGTTTCCTGATTATTTTACTTATAGCATTTATAAATTATTATGGATATAACTATAATACCATAAGAAAATGACATAGTGAAAGAATGTTCTGAGAAAAATATGGACAAAGTGGAAACTGCTCAAAAGTGATTAGAAAGTGATGGTTGATTTGATTTAGCAGCCTATACTTTGACTTGAAAGTTGCCTAATGAGGAAGGTCCATTGTTGTTATTGTAGTGCCTTGGTTACTCCAGAAAGTTAAGGAAACCCTTTCAAGCAGAAGAGTGAGTCCTGTTATAGTTGTTGGTGTTCTCGTAAGTTCATGTGTCCTTAGATAGGCTTGAAAGCCATACTGTCTTTGGCCTTTGCACTCTCGGAATCGCAGGACTGTGGACCAGGCAGCTCCGAGGCACGCTGCCATTCCTTTACTGGAGCGCTCAGTAGTCCGGCTGGGCCGGCCTGCCAGCAGACCATGCCAGGTGCACGGTAACAAGCTGTTTGCCTATGTCTGTTCACGTCCCTGCAAGTGGGAAGATTCCTTTTGTGAGAGGTTTTACCTGTTCAGAGCAGTTGTGAATTGCTTTCTAGAAAGAGGCACATAGAAAAATTACCGATATACTATCCAGTGGAAGTTCCAACACAAGATCTTAGCCTTTAAAAATAAGTGAGGGGGTTGGCCATGGTGGTGCACACCTGTAATCTTAGTACTTGGGAGACTGAGACAGGAGGAGTGCACATTAGAGACCAGCCTGAACAACTTACCAACACTCTGTTTCAAAAATAAAAAAAGGGCTGAGGGTGTAGCTCAGAGGTAGAATGCCTCTGCCATCAATCCCTAGTAACACACACACACACACACACACACACACACTCTCTCTCTCTCTCTCTCTCTCTCTCTCTCTTTCTCTCTCTCTCTCTCTAATGAGTTAGGACCTGAACACATGCTAAGTATGCATCAAGCCCTGGGTTCAATTCCCAGCACCATACACACATTTAAAAAAAAAAAAAAGCTAAAGGTACCCAAAGCACAGTTGACAAGGCCAATTTGGGGAGACAAATTGTAAAATTTCATTCTAGGTTGAGTAACAGGTACATATTCTAGATGTGAATGGTTCACCTAAGAGCTAGTTCTAGCTTTCCTCCAGGTAGACAGTGGTTTTTGTTTGCTTTGTTTTAGATTTTCATATATATTCCTCTGCTGCTATAGGTGACGGATTTGTGCCTGGGAAGTGGCTATAGGGCAGTGCACTGACTTCCTCTGGGCACTAGGATTGAGTTAACTCCATTTGTCCCTTTGCTGTTGTGTTGAACTGGACTCTGTCGTTCATAAACATGAGTGCACATCACTTGGCAGCTCACTGGACCCCACCGTGGGGCTCCCTCTTCAGCACGTCAGGAGTGAGGCCTGAGAATGGACATTTCTAACCAGTTCTCCCTGGGGGTGCTATTGCCATTGGTTGGGCACTGCACCTTTCCAAGTTCTGAGCTGGAGCAGTAGACTCAGGTTGAGATGTGTGTGCCCACTCTTAAGTCTAGCTCACCCCCCGTTTTGTAGCTTCTAAGTACAACTTCTTTTTCTGTCTACTTCTTTTCCTTTTCTCTTCTGAACTATAAATTCGTCTCCCCAGCCAGAAGGAAAGAATTTTTACATCCTTATTCACAGAGTTCTGCTTTTTTTGCCTACATTTATGTTGCAGAAACTCAAAGGCTGAGTCCTTAACATTTTTCTTTCTTTTTACATTCTTTTTCTCAGCGAGAGAAATGGATTCTCAAAAAGACTAGAAAATGAAGATAGTGCCAAAATGCAAGCACTGGTTAATATAATAACAGTGGCAAAGACATTTTAGAACAAACTTTCTCATCAGCAACAGGTTGTGTCTTCTGACATTAGGGAATGATACTGGGAGCTAGCATATTAACAACAAATTTTTATTGTTTCTAGCTCATCTTCATTGCCTGGAAAATATATTTCATTGATAACCCTTATTGTCAAATTATTGCCTTTTCATAAGTTCTAGCAAAATGGCAATGTTTCATTTACTTCCATTGAGATTTAACAAGTGACACACATTCACACGCTTCCTTAAAAAGTAAATTAATAGAAAGAAATCAAATAATATGAAATAAGTACAATAGAACATTCCTTTTAAGATACAAACTATATGATATGGTCTTAAATATTATGTGAAATTAAATATTAGGTAGGTAGTCTAGTTCTAAATGCCATAAATTTACTGGGTAGTTCTCTTAAGTTTAAAGTACATATTACTGTATAAATTATGATTTTTTTCTTAAGGAAAATTTTTATCCTGCTTGTGAAAGTAAGGAAAATAAATAGTTTATAGGGTTTTTGTTATTGTTTTAACCATCTTCACTGAAATAGAGTTGTAAAATTTTTATTTATTTTCTAAATCAGTTAAAGCTAGGTGTGCTATGATATATGATACTAAGTGCTCATTGAAATTACTCTTCCTTGAGTTTGGATGAAAAATTAATTTTATTAAGAAACATTTTTGTTTTATTTACACTACAGCTAGCCTGAGGAGGTCACATTAAAATAAGGAGTACTCACAGTGAAAAAATATAAAGAATATCATGAGTAGCAATGTGTCGTCTCTCTTATGTTAGTGTGTATATTTTGTCTGTCATAGGAAGTATATGGAAAGGTGCTCCAGGTAGAAAAACATCAAGATCAGCTACGAGCCAGAGGTTTACTCCCAGAAAAAAAAGAGACCAAGTAAGTTCTTGTCTTTCGTTACAACAAATGTGAATTTTGAACTCTAAAATATGCCACTTATTGGCATACCTGAAGCCTAAAATTTAGGGTTCCAAATTATAATTGATTTTTGTTTAGGAAGAAGCAAATATTGAGGTTATTTTGTTACTTTAATCTAGACTTATGTATTAAATGGTATTTAATTTCTATATTTGGATTTGATTGTGTGTGGGGGAGTACTGGGGTTTGAACACAGGGGCATTCTACCTCTAAGCTACACCCCCAGCCCAGTTTTATTTTTTATGTTGAAACAGGGCCTCACTAAGTTGCTGAGGCTGGTCTTGAACCTGTGATCCTCCTGTCTAACCCTCCCAAGTACTGGGATTACAAATGTGCGCCACCATGCCCAATTTTCCTTTGAATTTTAATTATCCAGTGGCATATTTATTCAAGATCTGCATGCTTTATCAATTAATTAATTTATTTATTTATTTATTCATTTATTTGATATCACAAGGTTTGTGCTTCTGTTTGGCAAATAGTTGATAGATCAGATCCCTCAACCTGTACAACCATTATAAAGTTTTGGTCTGCTACCTCTTATGTATTTCTTTTTTTTTTTTTTCTTTGCGGTACGGGGGATGGAACCCAGGGGCGTTTTACCTCCAAGCTACACCCCTGGCCCTATTTTTTATACTTTATTTTGAAACTGGGTCTCACGAAGTTGCGGAGGGCCTCACTAAGTAGCTGAGGCTGGCCGTGAACCTGGATCCTCCAGTCTCAGCCTCGCAAGTACTGGGATTACAAGCGTGCGCCACCACGCCTGGCCTTCTTATGTATTTCTTATTGTGCAGAAAACACCGGTGTCTGAACATACCTTATTTAGGCTGTGAATATGTTCCTGGCCCTTTATTTGGACTTTATTACTACTTCTGTCCATTGACAGGTTAGCTTTGTATCCATAACATCATCAGAGTAGATTTCACAGGCATAGTTTTCATCTTTAAGAGATCTGGCGGCTCCCGTGAGCCCCACAGTGCTGGAGTTAGTGCCTTTCCCAGAGTAGACTGAGAAAATGGAGTAATATTTCTCAACAGGGCTCACTTGGATGAGAGTACTAGTTTACAACATGAAAATTTGTTTTCAAATCATGAATCACTACTATATGTGGGATCTTTTGTGATATAACTCTAATTGCATGGTTAATTAAAAAGAGAATATATGTGATATTTTAACAGAGACCTGATTGGCAGCAGATGGCTGATTAAGGAGGAACTAGAAGAAATGTTAGTGGAAAAACTGTCAGATCACGATGTGAGTAATTAATCTTTTTAATTTAAGGGGACCTATGTCATAGAATGCAGTCAATTGCCATATTAAGGATCATAATAGTAATGTTCCTCAGAGGCAGGTGTTCTTCGGACAGTTTTCCTTTTTCAAAACGCATTCCTTGTTGATTTCTGCCGTGGGAGAAGGACCTTACCCGTGTTCAGGAAAGTGTCGTGTCCATTCTCCAGTCCTCCTTCTATGAGCGCCCTCATGTCCTCTGCCTGTTGTTTTAAGGGAGTGCAGCAGATGTATTTTTGTCTCCTTCAGTGAGGACAATAGCTAATTTTACAAGCTAATGATGAATGCAAGGAACCATTACAGGTTAAGTGGCAAAGGAGCGCAGGACATGCACTTTGAAACTTCCTGGCTTGCCTCGTGTGCCACGTCTGTAAGGTCAGGGTTTTCCCTCGGGATCTGCAAACCACCTGTGTCGAGTCACCGGAATGCTCGTTACAAACTGCAGTGTCCTAAGCCCCCCCTCCCCCCGTGCAGCATCCCTTGGGAGTCACGCGGAATCCAGCTTCTTAAACTGGATCTTCTGCCCTTCAAGTTTGTGAGCCTCTGCTCGAGGCCTTAGTTGCATTCTTGTTTTGTTAAGTGTTCTGATATACCCCAGCATTATCGGAGGAACTTTTGACATTTTAAATATTTGGGGGCTCTAAATTTAGATGACTGTTAGATCTGAGTGGAGATAAATTTCACAAGTCCTCCCCAGAAGGATTCTTTTCTTGGTGGCAGTGGCTGACACTGTTAGTGCCTTGCCACCGCGTAGATTTTAGGTTGTGTACTTCCACTGCTCTTTTTCTCCTTTAACATGTTGGAGAAATTAATGCTTTAGAAAAGTTGCGGTTTGCTTAAACAAGGTGTCAGGCGTTTGGTTAGCGATAGATCAGAGTTGATTTCTAATATCCTAACTGTCGGCATTGCTATACTTGAATCAAACTGCAACTCTTTGCTTCTTCATTGAATGTATCATTCCATCCCTTCCTTGGTTTTCTAGTTGCTTTGATTTTTACAGCTCAACTGTGTTTTTCATTTTGGAAATATCCTAAGGACTTTAATATAAGCATGTAGCTACGAAAACAAAACAAGTTGTAGATATGATAACCTTTTATACTTTAATATAGACATGTAGCTATGAAAACAAAACAAATTGTAGATATGATAACCTTTTATACTTTTGGTGTACTGAATATTAGAAGAAATCCTGAGGTTTGGCTGGTATCAAGTTGAGGTGGGAGGGAGAAGTCAGTGATTTCCTAAACCCTAAGCCTCGTTCACAAGCAAGGCTGTATCATACTTGTAGTGACCTTTGCAGTTTAAAAAATAGTCATAGAGAGTGAGGGAGATGGACCCGAGAGAGCAGCTGAGAACAAAGGGCAAGGCCAGGGGCTGGAGGGGAAGAAGGAGCCAGCAGGCCAGGACCACAGGTGGCCAAGCACTTGCACCCTTAACTAGAATCCTGCCTTTACCTGTGTTATTACATCACGGGAAGCTGTGCTTGAAGTCGTTCTTTTAATATTAATCTTACTGATGGGATTCTTAAATATTCCAAATTATTATTGGCAAATTTTCACTATAAAGGCAAATGGCAGCAAAGTTGAGTATGATTTTTAGGGTTGGCAAAAAACATAAATAAGGTTATCAAAAACTGGATTTCACAATCCTTATTAACTAAGAATCTCAAGTATTAGTTGTTTCCTTCTCCATAAACACTTTAGAATGATTATTCTGGCTTCTAATTTTAAGGGGTTAATACCAAGTTGTTTACTTTCTAATCACATGTTCAAGAACTATTAAAAAAAATGCACAGAGTAGCAAGGATAATTTATTTCAAGAGGTTGCCCTTTAAGTCAAGTATCTCTTGAATTTTTAAATAGCTTGATTGTTCGGTTTTAAAGGGAATCATAAACATTAAAGTAACACAGCTTGAACAGCCAAAAATATATTTGCCAAATGTATTATGAAATATAATTTAAGAGGTACATTTTCTCAAAATCAGACTCTTTCCATTTTACCATACATAACTTACTAGAAATTATTTCTAATGCTCCTTTTGATACAGTTTTAATAAAAGTGGAAATTACACTTGAAGATCATCTAAATATTTTTTTGAGAATGAATTTAAATCTCATAATAATATCCAGAGAAATTGATTTTTCTTTGAATGATAAATCTCTTTGTTTCTCAGAAGAAAAGATTTAGCACTAAAGATACACAGGAAAGGTGATGCATCTGCATGCTGTTTTAAAAGCAGCATGAAGATGCAGAAGTGTCATCCTGTCAAAATTCATCAAGAAAAGCAACATTGGAAAGATCAAGTATATAAAAATAGAAAAAATTTAGCAAATGCAATTACACTTGCATCTTCTAATGAATTTTTATTGTCTGCAGTATATGCATTTCATTCAGCTGCTAGAAAAATTACTGACATTGCAGTACGGTCCGACTGAGGAAGAATTTGTGCAGAAGTTTCGCAGAAGTGTAACTATTCAATCAAAAAAGCAGCTGATTGAACCTGTGCAGTATGACGAGAAAGGAAGGGCCTTCAGTACAAGCGAAGGTAATGGTCTGCCGCGGCAAGAGGATAAGTTTAGTGAGGACTGAGAAGCGAGGGTTATTTCCATTTGCTATCGCTCTCTGCTAGCCATTTGATTTGACTTGATTTGTTTTTGCTACTGCTACATTGGATTTCCTAATTTTAAGATTCTGTTGATATTTTCAAAAGCTGAACCTTACAGTGTCCTGAGAAAAGATGTGGATACATACCTACACAATCCTACTCATGCTTTTTTTCACAATCTCAACTGCTAGAATCAATAAACTACTTATAATAAAGGTTTATTCTCAAAAACTAAAAATGCTCAGTGAGTCAGGATGTTAGATGTGAAAACTGTAACGGGAAAACTTGAGACCCTCGACTCACATTTTTGTCGTATGTGTAGAGGCATTTGACATGGTCCATCTTAAGAATTGACCTATTAGGTGATACATTTGCAACTATTTTTTATTTATTTTTAAAATTATTTTGCAGTACTGGGGATTGAACCCAGGGGCATTCTACCTCCGAGCTACACCCCAGCCCTATTTTTTATTCATTATTTTGAAACATGGTCTCACTAAGTTGCAGAGGGCCTTACTAAGTAGCTGAGGCTGGCTGCGAACCCGGATCCTCCTGTCTTAGCCTCCCAAGTACTGGGATTATAAGCATGGGCCACCACGCCTGGCTCATTTGCAACTCTTAAAATTTTAACATAATTTCTTCATGTTTTTAAAGAAATATGACCTTTCCTAAGGATTCCTTTCCTTTCTATTAATTATGTTTCATTATACTGTTTATATATTTTTAAAATTATATTATTAGATATATTCTTATTGATTATAAAAGAACACTAAGTAAATTGGGTGTTTTTTTTTAAATTAACTGAATGACTGCGAGCTGCTGAAATTAATTTAAAATAATTACAGTGTTTCTGAAACAGAATTGAAGTACGAAACTGCCCCACAGTGAGCTTTAGTGCATCAGCTATATTGTACTTGACTGTTTTGCTTTTGTTTGACTTGTAATAGTTACAGAACTTTCCTAAATACTGTGTCTTATATTGTTATTCTGGGAAAGCTAATTTTAATGTAGGTTTTACCTGTCTTATAGCACAGGTCTTTAAGATTTTTACTAATAAGAATTTTTAATTTTTTAAAGGTAGAAGAAAGAGTGCAAAGGCAGAAGCAGTTGTTTATGAACATGGAAGTGGAGAAATAAAAGTGAATGGAGTTGATTATCTGCTTTACTTTCCAGTCCTTCAAGACAGGTTTGGCTTCAGTTTAGCTTCTTGTTTTTGAAGAAGATATGCTTTATAATACTTCGTAATTAAGAAGACTTGTGGTTTTCTAATTCTGTTTGATTGTTTCTCTTTACTAATATATCAAACTAGTCAAATAGTTACTGTGGCTATTTTTCTACATAGTGGTCCAGAGTTTAAAAAAGCATCTCTAGAAATGCTCATTAATTGACCCTTTCTCCTGTTTTCATCAGATCCTTCTAAAATTTGAATATTCTTAGATCTTGCATTCTAAAATGCAGACTGTGCCAAAATGTAAGAAAAGCAGAGTTCCACCTTCTGGTTTGGGGGTGACTTGCGCAGAGCAAAGCGGCAGCCACCACGCAGCCCCGCTCCTGTAACTGATTGGAGCCATAGGCAAGGGAGCGTGTGAGCAGGTGCCAGGGCTTTGTTTCCTGATTGGAAATATCGGGAAACTTTATCCTTTTGGATTTTTTCCTATTTAAAGTAATTTGATTATACCTATATTGAGCAAGTAAAGAAATCTGGTACTATTGGATATGAAATTTTTAAAATAAGAGCTCATCAGCTTTGCTTAGTTCCCAGTGCTAAGTACAGCAGTTATACTTTTTAGATTTTGTGTTCCATGCAGGGATAAACATTCATCATAAATAGATATTACAGTTCTTCTAATCCCCTAAGTGTGCTCCTTGTAGAGCTCTCCAGGAGTTGTATGTACAGACCTCTCCTTGAGGCAGTTATTATTTTTCCAGTAGATATTATCATTATCCACGAGTAACAGAAGTTCCATATGATTAGTTCTTTCTTCCTAATCCTTCTCCTGTTTCCCGGATGTGTTTTGGTATTTAAGGCCAAAAGGGCTGAAGCTCCGCTGGTCCCATTTCTCAATAAGGAAAAGAGGATCATTCTAATGTGGTGTAGGCTTGTGGGCAGAGTAATTACCTCAGGAAATGTATGTTTATTGTATTTGTGCCTGTGTCAAAAAGTCGCCCACTCTAACTCTATTTAATATCAATTAAACTAATTCTGCCATCATCCTCGCAGGCAAAGGGATGGAGGAAACATTTCTCTTAGGAAAAGCCAGAGAGAGACCCGTAACCCGGGATGTGGTAACGTCAGCACTGGGACTGCGAGGAGGAATGGCAGTTGACTGAGAACCTGTGTGTGTTTAGATAGGACTCCTGAGGAGAACCTGTGTGTGTTTAGATAGGACTCCTGTGGAGTTAGCACCCCGTCTTATCAATGGCCTGACCTCACAATTCAACTCTGTCCTTGTATTCGGCAAGCATTGACTAAGGATTGTCTCTGTGCCCACTCTCGTGGGCTATCTATCTATCTATCCATCACAAAATAAATGTGGTTCTTTTAACATAAGATTTCACCTGAGATCCCTGAGAGGAGAGATGGATTCTGAAATATTTTCCTATCTATCTATCTATCTATCTGTCATCTATCTGTTGTACTGGGGATTGGACCCATGAGTGTTGTACCTTTGAGCTACATCCCCAGCCTGTTTTATTTTGAGACAAGGTCTCATCAAGTTGTTGAGGCTGCCTTAAACTTGGGATTCTCCTACCTCAGCCTCCCAAGTAGCTGGGATTACAGGTGTGCACTACCATGCCAGGCTCCAGGGTTCCTTCTTTATGGGCTATTTTTACACAAACAGCAAACTGGTCATTGGGAATGTTGATTATGTTCCCTTCCCAGTGTCATTAGAAATTTTTATTCCTTCATTCAAGTTTACAACAGTAAACATACGTATTGCTATGTGTGTGGTACTATGGGATGTAAAGACTGATAGCCTTTCTGGAAAGGCCTTTACTCTGTTAGGCAACCACTAAAGCACCTCTTAATTGATCGTCTCTATAAAAGAAATACATTCCTCACACAGTGCTAACCATGTAATACAGGAGACAAGGTTAGAATTCTAAGCAGTTACCGAAAAATAAGAATATGTTTGATGTCAGAGTAGCAGCATTCAGAGAAAATAGAAATGAGGAAATTATTTATGTTTATTTTTAAAAATCATGCTGATTATATAACAAAGAACAAAATATATGTGGTTCTTTTAACATAAGATTTCAGCTGAGATCCCTGAGAGGAGAGATGAATTGTGAAATATTTTCATGGCATGTAGCTGTTTTTGCATATGCTAGTTGGTAGTCCAGTGTAGTTAAAATCAATAGCAACATAATCAGCATTTTCGCTTGTTAACCCTTTAGGGCATTTTTTTTTATCTATTTACAAATTTTTCAGTGTTTCTCCAACTGTCCAGACTTTTCTTTATGGTTCTTTCTTACCTTGACCACTCTGAGTCCATAACTCTGATATAACTTGAGAAATTACATTAAAAAGTCTGTTTTTTCCTGAATTTCAATGTTTATTTATATAAGTGTTTGTTAGGGAATCTTAAACTTTTAAGAATTAAGACAGGTGTTTCAGTTCCCGGGCACGTTGTCCAGAAGCCTCTCTTGTCAATTAACTTCCTCTACAAACCCTCTCTCTTACCCGTTGGGTACCACAAAGACTCCCTCTGCAAATGCACGAGACAGTCCCATAAGTTCTGTCTTGGCTTCTGTTTCCTCATTGGGAAAACACGGTGATAGAATTAGATTATCAGTCTCTAAATTTTCTTGAGTTATGATAATATGGCTACTACTTGTAATAGTACTATTTTTCTAGTAAGTTTTTATTTTTACTAGTTTTTATTTGGTTGCGTTTGTTAAAAGGGGCAATGTAGATTTATATTTTTTGTTACGGGAGCTGTGTCATGTCTATAAAATATTGTTACAGATTCCGTTTGCTATGGCCTTGGGGGGTGGGGTTGGCCCACCTGCCTGGAGTTAATCTTGCTCTTGTAGTGCAGAGTAGCATTTGAGTGTCCTGCCATAACCATTTCTTAGCTTAACTAAGCTATTTTAGGTCTGAACAGTTACCATGTCAGACAAAGAAAGCAAATGCAATATAAATAGACCCCTAAATAAAAATTCTGGAGTGGGGTGTAGCTAGCTCAGCGATAGAGTGCTTGCCTGGCATGTACAAGGCCCTGGGTTTGATCCCCAGCACTGCAAAAATAAATAAATAAGCAAACTAAATAAATAAATAAATAGAAGTTCAGCAAAGATATTGACGTGAAATAGAAAACTCAAAGTCTTTGACAAAGATCATGGTGAATTGCATACCTGGCACGTCATGGTGTTCAACAAACGCCCATTCTGCTGAGCGGGTGAAAGCCCGGGCCGTGTCTGTCTGTGCTGCCTTCTCTGCAGTGTCTCCTGGGAGCACATGAGCCCCACTGCTCAAGGGAACAGTCTGAACTGTGGCTGTGCAGCTTGGAGAACTGTAATCTGAATGTGGGCTTTTTGGATTTTTTTTCTTTTCTTTTTTGTGGAAAGAGTATTAAATTTAGTTCCAGTAACTTTAAAAAGTAATCATATCAAGATGAGCCTTATACATTATGCAAATACATTTTAGTATGTTTTGTTTAGTAAGTCCAAATGGCATTTGATAATTGCTTTGAAAGGCCTACTAATTTAATATCTGACCATTGAATCCAGAGAGGGTAGATTCAGTGATTAATGGAGTTCCCCAGCTTTAAGATTTTACGAGGTTATTTGCATGCTTGCAAAGTTCTTATGAGACAAAAAGCATCAATAAACAGTGTTGTATTGCTATACTGTATGTAAAATGCTTTGCTGTACACAAGAAAGAGACACAAGCCTTACAACCCTCAGCAAAGCAGTCTGTCAGAGGAATGAGTGTTCCGTGTCTCAGTGTAATGAGCTGATGGAGAAGGATGAAGAGTGTAACATCGGCATGCATCCTACAGTTTTTATAAATCTTCATAATGCCAGCAGTTTACGAAATCATGGATCTTTACAGTAGACCTAACTGCGTGTTTGCCATGTGCTTTAGAGAACAGCTGATGTTCCCCTTCCACTTCCTGGACCGGCTTAGAAAACACGACGTGACCTGCACGGTCTCGGGCGGCGGGAGGTCAGCACAGGCGGGAGCGGTGCGCCTGGCGATGGCCAAGGCCCTGTGCAGCTTCGTCACCGAGGATGAGGTGGAGTGGATGAGACAAGGTATGTGTGTAGGCGGGGAGGGCCTGGTGTCCCGGTGTTACTACAGATGTTATCTGATTCTTTACCAGTGACCTCAGATTAGTGAGAGAATACTTAGTTAAGTGTATAATAATGCAGTTTGATCAGCTGCTCCTTATATGTGTAGAACCGTAACAGTATTCTTCAGACTTGATTTCTACAAAGTGAACTTGAATAAGAAAAGGGTGGACACTCCCAGAGATGACTGTTTGAGCCCTGCTAAAATGTCCAGTCCCAAGGCCAGGGAAAGTTTATTTTGGATGTAAGGCATAACCTTTGGTCCAGTTTGACAAGCACTTAGCTCAGTTGTGTTTGAGACAGATTTGTTGTTTTGCTTTATCATAGAAATGTGTTAGAATTGTTGATGATAAAGTACTTCACGTATTTCCAAAATTATGGGAGATTTTCATTTTTTTCCATCTTGATGATAGTTTGAATTTTTCCTTTTTATTCCCATTCTGTGTGATTGTTTCACCTGGACTGGAAGACGAGAGTTCTTACACAGTAGGGAGAAGAACGTATAGTCGATTCTTGAATTAGGGCACTGATTAAAGATTTGTAACGTATCAGGGAGGCTGGAGCTGAAGGTTATCTTTGCACTGGCTGTGAAAGGAAGCAGGTGCTGTGTTAGCTGCAGCCCAGTGGCACAGGCCTGGGCGAGACACTCAGCGCCGTGGGCCGCAGCTCCTCTCTGGCCCCGTAAGATGATGTCCCTGCACCCTGCCTCCCAGCACCAGCCTCTGGGATTCAACATAAGCACTGCCTGTGGCTTAGGCTACTTGATTTTTTAAGCCTCTTAAAAATTTGTTTGTAAATAATTTGCCATTATGTAGGATTCATTATCTACTCATTATCTACTACTGTCAAATAATTTGATAGGACCTGACTTTTGTTTGAGCTACTGTGCATATCAGAGAGTAATAGAAAATTATTACTTAGAATTTAAACTAGAACTTAGGTGTTACTGGTATTTTGTCCACAATATTGTTTTTATTCTGTGTGTGCCCTTCAAGTACAAAAACGTTTTGGGGATGTAATAGCAATTTAAGTTTTCCTTTGCTATCTGGCCATTAAAAGACCCCTAGTTAAATACCTAAACCATGTATCACATGATGAGAAGTGCTGGTGCTGGAAGCTGGTGTAAAGACAAAGGGAGATGATGGTGCATTCATATATTTATAAAAGCAAGATAAGAGCGTCCTCAGCGGTTGTGTTCTTGGACGCTGTGGTCCTTACTGACAGGCCGTGTCTCCAGACACTACTCAGGTGCTTCCGTTTGGACCATTTGCTCCGAGAAGCTCGGTAATTGCCTGGAAACGTAATTGCTCCGTACAATTAGGAGAGTGGCAGTTTCCAATTTAAATTGACTTTATTCTTCTAGAGTAAACTGCTTATGCTCAGAATACAACTCTAAAACATGTTAAGCTCCAAAACAAAATATCAAGGGCTATAACTTCCAAAGAAATTATTATAACACAACAGTTTCTTTTCTCAAATGTGTTCGGGGAGTCCTGTTTGACTGTGTGTGTGCATTCACATGTGCTGTTAACACGGGGCGTGGCGTCTGTGCCTCCTCGTCACACAGGAGATGTGAGATGTGTCTTCTCTGCCTCCTGTCACCATTAAACTCTCACCTCTGTGCTCACAAGTATGCAGAAGAGCAGCTTCATCTTAAGTCGAACACGTATAAAAACCAAAAAGGAGTCATAATTCTCATAGGAAAAGGAAAACAGACTCAAATAACATCTGTGGTGTTTGTCCCAGAAATTGAAAAAATAATCCAGAAGAGTGAAATCAAACAGCCATTATGAGGATTTTATGAGGCCGGTAAATTATTACAGATCTGGTTGCTTTCATCGAGTTTTTTTCTGACAACAGTTCTTATAGATTCATGTGGGCTACCTACTTTTGTGCTAGCCAGCCCGTATTTTCCACAGCTCATAAAGGCTTCTCTCTTTGTGCTGCAGCTGGGCTACTTACTACTGATCCACGTGTCAGAGAACGGAAGAAGCCAGGCCAAGAGGGAGCCCGCAGAAAGTTCACGTGGAAGAAGCGCTGAGGGTTTTCACAGCAGAGGAAAGCTGCTCTGTGCCTGCGCGGCAGAGCGTGATCAGTGTCGGCCTGCCATGTGAGGGCAGCACTGTCAGAAGTGGTTTTGAGTTGTGAGATGATTTATTTTTAAACTTATTTTATTTTTAAGGTTACCATTAAAAAGTAAATAAAAATTACATTTGCTTCATTCTGCTACTTTTTTTTTAGCTTTCTCAAAAGATAGTTTTAGAAGCATGATTCATAAAATCTTGGCATATTAGACTTGAAAGGATCATTCGGCAAAATCTAGTCAAGTTACCTCATTTTGCAGATGAGAAGGCTCCGTTTCAAAGATTAAGCAACCTACCAGAGCCAGACCATTGCTAATTTAATGCTAGGCCTAGACCAGAACTCATTTCGCCTGGTTCTGTTGTTTCCCACGCAGCAGTTGTTACCGCGAGCTTTTGTGGAGAGGTAAGAGCACTGTTCAGAGAACAAAGGAAGGTGAGTGAGTGTCTGGCAGAAGCTCAGGTGAGCTGGAGAGGGCGATGGCGCCGCAGCCAACCGAGGGCACAGTGGAGCCTCTGCTCACTCACTGTGACAGTGGGAGCAAGAGGCTAACCCAGTTTTGGATCACTTTGGTTTTTGGGGTTTTAAAAATTATTTTATATTGCATTTAAGGTGTATGATGGGGCACTGTGTGCTTCATAGTGAAGTTATACTACAGTCATAGCTGTCATCTCAAGTAATTCCTTCCTTTTTGTAGAAAGCAACCTGAAATCTTCCCCTCTTGGCAGATTTCCAGGATTTCATGCAGTCTTATTAGTTATCCTGCCGTGCATTAGACCTCCAGACTCACCCTTTGACCAGAGTCTTCCCGTTTCCCCTGCTCCACCCAACCCTGCAGCTGGTAACCACTGTTTTACTCTCTGTTTCTAAGAATTTGACTTTTAGACGCCACAGCTAAGTGAAATCATGTAGTCTTTCTGTGCCTGACTTATTTCACTTCACATAATGCCCTCTAGGTTCACCCATGTTGTGTCGAATGGCAGTATCTCCTTTTTTTTTTTTTTTTTTGCGGTACCGGGGATTGGACGCAGGGGCGTTCTACCTCCGCGCTACACCCCCGGCCCTATTTTTTATACTTTTATTTTGAAACCGGGTCTCATGAAGTTGTGGAAGGCCTCATTAAGGAGAGAGAGAGAGAGAGACAGAGAGAGAGAGAGCGAGAGAGCTGAGGCTGGCCGCGAACCCGGATCCTCCGGTCTCCGCCTCCCAAAGTACTGGGATTACAAGCGTGCGCCACCACACCCGGCAGTATCTCCTTTTTAAAGTCTGAATAATAGCACACACACAGAGATCTCTATGTATTTGTGTGTGTTATTCAGCTTTCTGTCATTGTGACAAAAACCTGAGATAAACAGCACAAAAGGAGGA
The DNA here is from genome assembly GCA_004027185.1 of Glis glis. Classification (NCBI taxonomy): domain Eukaryota; kingdom Metazoa; phylum Chordata; class Mammalia; order Rodentia; family Gliridae; genus Glis; species Glis glis. The sequence goes on along the minus strand of PVJS01018826.1, from coordinate 6,198 downwards.
AATGATGTTTATTTTGGCTCAGGGTTTCAGTCCGTGGTAGATTGGCCCTGTTGCTTTGGGCCAAGCGAGACATAACATTGTGGCAGGGAGCGTGTGGGGGAGCAAAGCTGCTCACCTCGTGGGGGCCAGCAGGCAAAAAGAGAAGGGAAGGGGCCAGGGTCCCAGCACCCCTTCAAGAGCAGGCCCACAGTGACCCAGCTTCCTCCCACTAGGCTCACCTCCTCAAGGTTTCCCCGGCTCCCGGGAGCACCACTGGCTGGGAACCAAACCTTTAACACACGGGCCTTTGGGGGACAGTTTAAGATCCAAATCATAGTAATATATATGCCTCAGTTTCTCATTGAATTAGTTTTGGACTCCATTTGGGATCAGCACAGGCGGACAGAAAAGCATCTTCAAGTTCCTCCCCTAGAGGCCTCACCAGAGGAGCCCGAGGAAGCACTTGGTGGAGGGAACAAGTATGGAGGCTTCCGAGTGAAGGCTCCTGGGCTAGGAGGGCCGCTACTCAGAAGAGCGTGGGGTAGGGAGGCAGGGCGAGCCCCTGAGACTCCCCCAGAGACTGCCAGGGACTGGCCACGCCCAGGTCTTTGCAATCTGCTGTGGTTGGACCTCAAAACTTTTGCATTTTAATCTTCATACAATTTTGTGTGAGTTTTTGAAGGGGGAAAGGCAGTTGGTGTTGGGCTACTTTAAAATCCATTTCAATGCAATTGGTTTAATTAAAAATATTCCAAGAATTAGACCCTTGGGCTAAGGATATATATAACTCAGTGGCAGGGTGCTTGCCTGGCTGCAAGGCCCAGGATTCAATCCCCAGCACTGTATACACACACACACACACACACACACACACACACTCCATTTTCCTTAATACAGAGAATTGCATAGTACTGATTTCTTCATAAATTTCTGTATTAAAAGGTCTTGGACAAGTCCTGCGATGTGTATGAACATGTCAAATCCTTATACATTGAAATAACTTGATCATGAAAACGATGGATTAAGGAGAATCCTGTGGTACTCAATGGATTTTTTCATCTCAGATGAAATTGTAGAAAATGCTTTCTGTGCTTCTCGCTACATAGCAGTTGTTCTCTAGTGACATCGTAGCATGTTTGGGTCAGTCATGTTTATCTGGCCTCCATCTGTTGGAGTGTGCCTCTGCCGCTGTGACATGAAGTGACAAGCAGTTCCTCCCTGTGGTGTGGGGGTGGAGACAGCATACATGGGGCCTGGCTCTGTCAGCATGTGTCCAGCCCTTGTTGAGCCTCCCTGTGCCTGGCATGGCCCGGGGCATAAGCCACCAGTCCTTGAGTCAGTGACCTGGTATCAGAGAAGAGACAAACTCATAGAAGTCGAATGGAAACCCTGCGTGCTGTTATGATACGCCAGAAGGGAGGCTGAAGACGGGGCGTCGAAGCCTGGCCACACCTTGATGAAGAGGCGGTGGAGCAGCTGGAGGCAGTGGTGAGGAAGACTGGGGGTGCCGGGAACATGCCCTGCAGCCTGGGGGTGCTGGGCAGGGGAGAGCTCAGTGTGGGAACCAGCCAGGGAAGAGGCACAGGGGTCTGGGGAGGGCCTGAGATGTCACTGCAGTGCCAGCTGGGAACCGCTGAACCTTTTTTTTTTCCCTGAGAGAATAGAAATCAGAGTTGGGACTAGAGCAAGGGTTTCAAACTTTTAGCAAGAGTACCCCTTTAAAAATGTGTACCTATATATATATTTATGTATATATATGTATGAAGAAGGATCATAATAATGTAACAAAAATATCTGAGCGTTAACTCCTGCCTTCCTGTGAGGCATGTCTCCAAAACCCAGCCCTCCAGGGAAAAGGCTTTGAAAAATGGACTTCAGGAAGCGGAGGGAGCTATTGCAGGAGCAGTGACAGGGAGGGAGCCCCAGAAGAGGCTGTTGTGGTATGAAGTAGGCCAGGGAGCTGGGCGTGGAAGACAGGAAGGAGGGTGGGTGGTGGGAGGTTCTCAAGCTCACCTGGCTGGCCAGACGTGGTAACTGATTGAGTGTAGGGAGCACAGATCTTAAAAATGAGGTCGCAGGCCCCTAAAGATGCATAAACTAAGAGCACTGGGAGAAAAGTTGGAGGGGGCAGGCAACACCATAGGGTCAAGTAGGACTTGGTTAGGTTTTAAGTTTGGGGACCTCTACAGACACTTGGAAATGAGGGGCTGGGCTTGGTGGAGGGGTCATGCTGCCGACACATTGAGCAGGTTGTCACATGGAAGGGGGATTTGGAGCATGGGCAGGGATCAGCCAGGAGGGATATACAGCTGGCTGGAGACCCAGGCTCGAGTTTGGAGAAAGAACGTTGAAGTGTGCATTCCAAAGGAGGGAGAAGAGCAGCAAGAGGCAGAGGAAGAAGGGAAGCCAGCCCCAGGGGCCCAGGAGATCAGGGTGACCAAGAAGAGGCTCCGAGGGGAGGAGAGGAGAATGCCTTTTATTGGTACAGTCGGAAGACTTGATGGAGAAGGTGGAATTCCATCCAACTCCTAATGGATGGGAGAGTATTGATTAATTAGCATTTATCCCCCGCTCTGCAGCCAGAGCCCTCCTCACAGCCAGGGAGGCGGTGTCGTGCCACTCCATCAGGAAGGATTATGAGGACGAGAAGTGGCCACGTGAGTGAGGAGAAGATCGCCAGCGAGATGGAGGGAACTGTCAGAAGACTACAGGGATGAGGGCGCAGTGGGCTGCTCGCACCACCGAGGGGCTCAGCCATCCTGCTACCCCAGCGTTGATACTACATAGCGTGTCCTGCTTTGAATGTAAAGTATATATAGGGTCACTAGTTTTCGAGGTCTGCAAAACATCAAAATACTTTCTAGAGTTTTATATATGTATTTCTTGGCATAGGTACCATATAGGGGAGATACGGCTACACCCCAGGAACCACTGGAATTATCCAAAGTAGCCAATCCTAAATCTGCCCGGCTGCTTGCACTGCCTTGCCTATTCCAGCAAAAACTACAATGAGTTTTGCCCAATTTTCCCCGTGCTCCCTCTGCCTCCTGACAGACCCTGATGCTTACCCATGTGGCCCTACATGCTGTGGCGCATCCCATACTCTTAGGGTCTGTGAGTAATAATTCATCTTTTTCATTGCAGTCATCTCTTAATCTGTTGGCTTCTCCATACCAAATAATAATAAAACCTACCTTTGAAAACAAGGCTTTCCCTTCAGATCCTGTTATGACAGCAGTAGAAAGAGGGTAGAGTGGTAACTTTTCTGTTACTGTCTTTTTGATATTTGATTTTCATCCATCAAACATTATTTTTACTATGATCAGAAACATCAGCCAAACAAGTTCCTTCTAGGAAGTTCCTTAAGGAAGGGAGTAGCCCCCTTTATTAACACAATACATTCACATAGTTACTGAACCAGGCCCGTTTTGCCCACCCCTCACTCTGTCAATTACTGAGAAAGCAAGTTTTGCAAAAGACAAAGTTAACTCACAAGATGGCCAAGTGTGGATATGGGAGGCCAGGTCCCAAATCTTCCTCCCCGAGGATAGGGTTTGGGGTTATTTATGGAATAAGGAAATAGAGCGATTTAAGCACAGGGAAAGGTTGCTGGAGGTTAAGTAATTAGTAGTCATGTGTAATCCATCTTCATAGCTCTTTACCGAATGCATGTTCAGGAAATGGTGTCGTTAGTATGATGTGAAGGTGGGGTCCCGCCCCGATACCAAAGGTCACCCATAGAGACACCTGCACAGGCCTGAGTGAGGTCAGTGACTTTGACAATGTGGCCTTCAAGTTGCTGAACACCTAGGCAACCGTTGTCATGACCTACATGTCAGAGCAAAGCCATAGCAAAGCTACTGGGAGACTAATGATACATTGCTCAGCTTCATGACCTCCAGAATTAGTAATTTTTATTCATTTATTTATTTATTTATTTAAGGTATTTATTTACTGTAGTGCTGGGGTTGGAACCCAGAGCCTCATGCATGCCAGGCAAATAAGTGCTCTACCGCTGAGCTATACCTCCAGCCCCCAGAATTAGTGGCTTTTTAAGACATTTTTATTGGTACATTGGAATTGTACATGGTAGCAATGCAGAGTGGTACATTCATATGTGTACATGTTATTTGGTCTGTTTCCTTCTATGTACCTTCGTCTTCCCTCCTCTCCCTCTGACAATCCACTTTCACTACCATACTGGTCTCTCCTTAATTTTTTTTTTTTTTGCGGTACCGGGGATTGAACCCAGGGGCGTTCTACCTCCGCGCTACACCCCCGGCCCTATTTTTTATCCTTTATTGAAACCAGGTCTCACGAAGTTGCAGAGGGCCTCACTAAGTAGCTGAGGCTGGCCACAAACCCAGATCCTCTGGTCTCAGCCTCCCAAGTACTGGCATTACAAGCGTGCGCCACCACGCCCGTCTCTCTCCTTAATTTTTGTAAGGTTCTTTTTCTTTCCTTTTTTCTCTCTGGCCTCCACATATGAGAGAAAACATGCGCCCCTTGATTTTCTGAGTCTGGCTGATCTCACTTAGCATGACGTTCTCCAGTTCTATCCGTTTTCCTGCAAATAACAATTTTATTCTTTTTTATGTCTGAGTAAAATGCTGTCGTGTATATATACCACATTTTTTATCCATCTGTTGACAAACCTAGGTTGGTAACATAACTTACCTATTGTGAATTGTATTGCTATAAACATGGATATGCATGTATCACTATAGTATTCTTTCTGTAATTCTTTTGGAAAGATACCAATGACTGGTATAGCTAGGCCATATGGTGACTTCATTCTAGTCTTTTAAGGAACCTCCATACTGATCTCCATAGTGGTTTTAATAATTTACAATCCCACCAATAGTGTTCCTTTTTCCCCATATCCTCACCAGCACTTAGTATTATTTGTACTCTTCATGATTGCCATTCTAACTAAAAACATATGTTGGAGAAAAGACAGGCTTCTTAACAAATGGTGCTGGGAAAACTGGATATCCATATGTAGAAAAATGAAACTAGATCTTAATCTCTCTCCCTGCACAAGTCAACTAAAAATGGATCAAAGACCTAGGAATTAGAAACTTTACAACTGCTAGAAGAAAACACAAGGCCAGTTCTCTGACATAGGCACAGGCAGCGACTGCCTCAGTGGGACCTCTAAAGCTCAGGAAATAAGACCAGGAAGTAATAAATGGGTATCATCAAATTAAAAATCTTCTGCACAGCAAAGGAAACGAGTATGAAGAGAGAGCCTACAGAATGGAAGAAAATCTATGCCAGCTTCTCCTCTGACAGAGGATTAATATCCAGACTATATAAAAAACTCAAAAAGACACCAAAAAAGCAAATAACCCAATCAGCAAATGGGCAATTGAATTAAATAGACATTTTTCAAAAAAAGAGATACAAATGGCCAAAAAATGTATGAAAAATGTTCAACATCCTTAGCAACTGGAAATGCAAATCAGAATTAATGAGTTGGGGAGGGGGTGCTGGGGGTTGAACCCAGAGGCATTCTACCATTGATACCTTTGAGTTATATCCCCAGCCCTATTTTCTAATTTTTTATTTTGAAACAGGATCTCACTAAGTTGCTGAGGTTGTCCTCAAACCTATGATCCTCCTATCTCAGTCTCCTAAGTACTAGGATTACAGGTGTGAACTATGGCTAGAATTAGTGGGGTCTTTTTGTTTTGTTTTGATTTGTTTTGAACCCAGGGACATTCTACCTCTGAGCTACACCCCAGCCCTATTTTATTTTTTATTTGGAAAAAGGATCCTGCTAAGTTGCTGAGGCTAGCTTCGAACCTGGGATCCTCCTGTCTCGGCCTCCCATACTGGGATTACAGGCGTGTGCCACCACACTCGGCTTAGAATTAGTGATTTTTAAAGTCAGCTAAAAGCAAGTAACTAAGAGCACAGGGACTCAGAGTCAGAGAAGTAAAAAGTACAAAGGGTTGGTTACTGTAAATGAGACCAGGCCAGCTATCTTTGTTGGCTTGTGATTACAAAGTCACCTGTTGTGATAGTTAATCTAAGTTGTCAACTTGACCTGATCATGACACACCCAAGATTATGTGATTTTGGGTGTGTAACAGCAGATTAAAGAGAAAGCCCTGCCCTGAATGTAGGCAGCAGGATTCTGATAGGTGCAGACTTAGATAAAGAGGGAGAAGCCACGTAGAGTGTGCGCGACTCGTTCCGAGGAAAGCAGATCTG
>PVJS01018825.1:0-34419 GCA_004027185.1 Glis glis | reverse complement strand
TGCCTATTTTATCCTATAACCAGGTAGTTCTTGATAATCTAGCACAATACCTTTGTAAAAAATAGAAATTCAACACATATGAATAGGAAAATAGTTTTAAAATAATTAAATGAATTGCTTATCTTTTGTGTTAAACATGAAATGCTAGGAAATTATGACTAAGATTGCTGAAAAAGACCCTAATGCCATAACTTATGGTTCCATTTCTACCCTTTCTAAGGGATAATAATATTCACATTATGTGCTTGAAAATTGAGCATTGTTTTCTTATTTTTATGCTCATGTGGGGCAAGAAAATGAAACAGAGAATCTGTTATTCTAGAAATAAGTTTTCTTGGAAAAGTATCTTTCTTGGGGTGAGGAGGTGAACAAAAAATATAAGGGAAATAATATTTCAAAAGTTTTATTTTTGAGTCCAAAATTTAAATAGAAATGACTTACACAGCAGAAAATCCTATATTTTTGTCCACCTTTTGCTTTCTATTTTTAAACTTAATTTCAGAAGCATTAGAAAGAGAAGAATGGGATAAAAGATGTAATTTTATATTGATCTATTTTGACCCCATTGTTTAAGTATAAAAATCTCTTCCTTGCATCTGTTACAAATGTGCTTAATATGTAAATACTCCAAGTAAAATGTGTCCCTACTCCACTTATAATTCAACCAATAAATCACTGAATATTTATGAGTACATAATACGTTTCTAATCCTGACCTTGGCAGTGAGGAGATATCATTTTTACAAAGAAATAAAACACACTAAAGAACTAAATAATAAGTTAACAAGCATTCAACCTTCACAGAGCTCCTAAATGTTGGAATAAATAATATTTGTTCAGCTCCCATACATGTCAGGATTGCCAGAAATTAGAGATTTGCCCTCAGGAGCCATAGCATAATAAGTAAGACATGTTCATGAACTTGGTTTTATTCAAGACCTTAAAGCAATAGAACCAGAAAAGAAATGTCTGAATATCCTTCCTGAGAACTTCAGAAAAGAATGTATTTCGAAACTAAAGAATGTTGAGATTGTGGACACAGGCTAATATCACTACCCAGGATTTTTAAAGAAGGATGAAGAAAAATGCTGGAAGCAGGTTTCTTATTTGTTTGTTTTGTTCAATTTTGTTGTAGCACAAAATCTTCAAATAGACGAGTACCAGGTATGAGTTGCCCTGTAAATATCTCCACTTAAAATCTATGAATTCATTGGGAACATGTTGAGAGAATTCCAGAGAGTAAAGAACCCTAATGTATTTCAGAAACACTGCCAAGACTTTTATCAACTTGTTGTCTGTGGGATTATTTCACCTAAGTATTATCCCAATAGAGTGAGCCATTCAGGTATTAACAACAACTAAACTTTTTAGTCTTGGTATTCCTTATCCCAGCAACTGTTTAGAATTATCCCAAATACTTAAGCATCCCAAAGATATCATTAAATGTACCTCAAGCCACTTGGCACATATATTACCAAGTTGTCATTCATTCAAATGTCAGTCAAAGAGGCTAAATATTCCTCACATCTCACTTAGTCGGCCACACTGTTATTCTTCCCAGTGGTCTCCACCAATATCCCAGCACATATTTCTCATGTCCATGAGTGATTTGGTACTTTTGATTATTTTGTATAATTCACTTTGAAAAAACTGACATAACATACATTTAAAGAGTGATAGTGTGGAATTTTAAATTAAGAGTTCCTACATTTAAAACCTCCTTACGATAAAGGCATAATCAAAGGTTGAGGGGTTTACAAGATTGTTGTAGGTATGTTGTAATAATCTTCAGAAGTTCCTAATAGAGAGCTTGGTAGGTAATAATTATCTCATATATGCTTTCAAAACCTAAATTTTAAGTCTTTTTTCTTTTTATTACTGGAAAAACCCTGGATTCGTTTTTTTTTTTTTTTTTAGATCTTAATGCCTCAATTCTCTATTTCAACCTGTATGGAACCACAATAATTTTACTGAAGCAGCAAAACAAAGTTCTCTTGAATATTTACACTTATATTCACAAGAGACATATGCAAAAGTAGAGGATGCCCTTGAGGATCTACAGGTAAGAGAAAATGTACCAAGTACATTCTGCTTGGCGGTACCCTTGTGGCGAAACATCTGAAGAAACTCAATAATTATCATTGCTGCTATTTCCCGGACATTGGCACTGCATTCCTTGTACTGAACAGACCTGAGAACTGCCTGCTGCAGTAAAAGTATATGAAGGAATTCTTATTTACTTGTGCAACCATATTATTGCATCTTCTAGAAGCAGAAGGTAATAGAAGGCCTGAAAGTCTATGATATCTGCCTTCTATTAAGTACATTTTTTAATGTTACAATGAGATAGGATATTAAAATATAATTATTTTGAAATTTACTGGGTAAGATGTACATGATCATCTCTTCATAAAGACCAAAGTGATTTAAGCCAATTATTTTACAAATAATATTCTGAACAATATATTAGTTAGTTGTGTGCGTGTGTGTATGTGTGTGTGTGTGTGTTTGCATTAGAAATGATATTGAGTCCATATTATGAAAAAACTAGCAAAGACAAGGAGACAGAAATCTTCACAGAGATAGAAAACACTAAGTAGTTTATTAGTGATGGGTGTCTAATGGTATATTTGAAATAAGAAGAAATCAAGTAGCTGTGATTAGGCCCCTGATTTTGATCCTAGGAATATCTTTTCATCACATTTCCAAGTGAAAAAAATAGTTGCCTCCTAGAATGTATAGGGGCAGATACTGAAGCTTATACAAAAAGATAAAATATGGGGAAATATGCTGTACACATTTCCTATACAGAGTTAGTTAATCCTATATGCCACATATATTTCCCTTTATATGATTTACATTACTATTCTACTCTTATCTTTTCTAGCTGCTTTCCTTTTCTAGCTGATTTCTTATCTGTTACAGCTAATCTAAAGAATGTCCTCACCTTTGCCTTCCCAAGATAATGTGACTTTCAGTTATTATTTTAGAAATATTACAGCAATTTTACAATTTTTACTAAAACACATTATGCCAAATCTATAGTTGAATACTGAGAGAATTTAAAAACAAATTCATTATGCTACTTAATTATCATATTTCTAATAAGATTAATTTTATTTGTTAATTCCAGCATTCTTTTGTTACTTTTTACCTGAATATGTCACTACCAAATCATAAACTTTGGGTTAAAATTAGAAGAATTATCACTGTAATGAAGGAAGCTCCCAAAGCAACAGGATGGATTATTTGACAATGACAAAAGACACTAATAGAATAATATATGCTCACATGGTCTGTTAAAACACACAAAAAATCACTGGGTGCTCAAATTCATCAATGACCTCCAAACTTTAATGCAATGATAGCATAAGACACAGAATAGCTAAACAAATAAGTCAAAAGGTGGTTAAAGAGATTAATATTGTATTCAACTATTCTAGTTGTCTGTTATGAATAAGCAGCCCATCAAGAATGACTTATTCTCTTAGATTCTTATTACATTAAAAATCATAAAATTTTGAAAAAGATCAGAAATTCAAGATGCTTTCAGTTTTAGCACCTAAACCAAGGAAGTTGTATTTCTTAAAGAAGTCTATTTTTTAAAATTCTGTACTTTAGTAAAAAAAAAAAACTAGGTGTTTGGCATACAAGTAATGCCCACCAAAGAGAGGGAACCTTTGGAATGTTTTGTCCAGTTAGTGTTTTAATGACGACTAGTAAGATGTTAATGAAGGGCCATCAGTTACACTGTAATTAAAGTGAAGTGTTTAAGTCTTCTTTTTTGCTGCTGTGATCAAAATACCTGACAAGCATAAGCTAAAGGAAGAAAGGTTTAATGGGGCTCACAGTTTCAGAGGTTTTATTCATGGTTCTCCTGAGAAAAGGCAACAAGACACTTGGCAAAGGGATGCCACCCTCACATCAAAGCACTAGGAAGCAGAAGAGAGAGAGAGAGAGAGAAAGAGAGAGAGAGAAAGAGAGAAAGAGAAGGGAGCCAGGGGCCATATATCATCCCCAAGACCCTACCCCCAGTGACCCACTGTCTCCTGCTATGCCCCACCTCTGAACCTTACTACAATTGGAGGCCATATTTTCATCATATGAGGTTGGGTGGGAGGGGAATTCCAAATCCAAACCATAATATAAAAGATGTGGCACAATAGCATGCTTTTTGAGACCCCTCCTTAGGAACTAATCAAAGATCAGTTCACTTTGATGTTCAAGATGTTGGGAAGGAGACTGGCATAGCTGGAAATCAGTTGGCAGTCAGACAGCAGGGCTGCTGTCTGTGTTGTGAAGCTGGCTGTGTTGTGATGTGTTCCTAAACTCTGTTATCTGAGAGTGCTCAGCCTCCCTCCCACTCACTCCCTGAGCCCCAGCAGCACTCACTGTGCTTATATGGATGGACAGGCATTGACCATTCACTACAAAGGATGGGAAGAGGTAAGAAGCAAAGATCAAACCTTATAGTTTGAGAAGCAAGAAAATACAGCAATGTCAATCTTTGGAATAAAAAAAGAAGAAGAGATTATATCTATTTGAGAGGAAAGTAGAGAAATCCACAATTCACTTGGGTAGCATTTAAAAAAATGAATATAATTTGGATCTCAACATTGTTTCTTTTACTAGGTCTATTAAATCCCTCACCACCTTTGACATCATAGAAAGCATAAATTATAGTTTTAGCTGAGCTCTGAGACTTCAAGTGTTTCTCTAGGCATTGCTTCCTATCCACTCTTTTAAGATTATTTTCTTGTCATTTTATGTTTAACATATTTTCTTGTTAATTGGTGTTTCCATCTATGCTTAACTATATGGATAAATAGCTAGTTAAATGATCTGCTTGATCTTAATTTATTAATTAATTTGGCGAATATTGATTGGATGTATTATGGGTAATTCACTGCTCTAGGGACAAAGGTAAGAGTAGTAACCATCTCTTCCCTCACAGTTTTCATCCTCTAACATCAAGTGATGTTGAAGGATGTCTTTCACTTTCAGGTGTATTGAGTTGACTGTCTCTAAAGTTGCTTAATTTAGCACCATACTCAGAAGCTCAGGTGAAATTTTGCCAGTCCTATGCACAACCCAAGGAGATGATGCGCTGAAAAATTATAAATACTGAAAGTCATAAAAAGAGCACTTAGTATGCAGGAAAGGATGAAGATGTGGCACACTCGGGGAATGGAGGAACATCCTTTGATTGGCATGTGTAGTACATGAATCTGAGTAGTGGAAAGAAATTCAGGGCACAGATCTTTGATTAACATAAAACAATGTCAGGTTAAATGATTGAGGAAAAGCCTTAAACCCTTCAGGCTATTGGAGAAGAACAAGCATGAGAGGATTAATGTAAAACAGGAAGAATTCCACTGGAATATTTGAAAGAAGATCTGGCCTGTTAAGGCCAAGAGATAAATATTTTCAAGATCATGCTAAGAGGACTTCACAGAGAATGAAATCTCAGTTCCTGTAATGGTGGTAGGCCAGGGCAACTCTGAAAGCCAGTTCTCACTACAGACAAAGCTTCTCACCACTCAGGAATAATAGATAAGCCATTGACTACCATCCTATCCAATTAGCCAAGACTTTTATAATGGTTGTGATGTGAGCTCACCTTTTTTATGTGAAGGCAGATGTCAAGTGTGATCATTTGGATGAGTAGGAACAATTGCTAGAGAATTAGGGAGAACATGTCTAAAGATGTCAGGCAAGAAAGAATGTATTATAAAATGACTTGAGTATTGCAGAGATAGGCCTTTACTGGTATGGAGGATTAAAAACTCATTCTTTATATATAACTACAACGCACTAATAAAAGTTTTAAAAAATTCATTCTTTCTTTATATTTGTCCTGATATTTAAATGTCCAGCTCAGATAATGCCATTTCCACTAAAACATTAATCCAGCCTCGACTAGATGAAATTAGTCTTTTGTTTAAATCACATCATTTTGTACTTTATTTTCCTACAACTATATCTTTCTTCCAAACATGCCATTGAGTCTGAATATATGGGAATGACTTATTCCATCATCTTGCTTGGCACTTAGAATAAGGCAAAGTCATCAACAGACTTAATGACTGAGGCTTAATGACTAGTTGAGACTTAATGAGTGATGAATTTGTGTTCAGCTATATACTAACTCTTAGTCCCTTTTGTGTCATAACCTTCAAAGTAGCATAACCCATAGAAGAGCCCTAACTGGAGCCAAAGCCTTCAGAACTTAGAACCTAGCAATGGACGCTTATGGCAGCTGCTGCAAGACTAACAAATGTTCTGATGGCCTGTGGCCAAGAGGAAAAGATATTAGTTAAAGAGGAATGTGTTTTCTCTATTCCTTCCAGAACACCTGTACTGGCCTAATATAGTATGACTAATTCAGCAGAATGGGCCACTTAGCAGGCCACAATATGGCCAGCATCCAATGTCCATGACCCCATCAATTCCTAATCAAGTGGGGGGAAATTAGAAGGGAAGGGGATGGTGTCTTTTTTATTTCTTTCTGGGATCCAAGGATCCAGAAAAAATACATATTTGGAAAGCAACACAAATCAAGGACAAATTAAGTATAATAAGTAAATCTTTAGCTCTGTGAAAATGTATTTAATATTATCTCAAGTCATGTAATGTTAAGAAGTTAACCTTAAAGCTCTAGAAGGGGACTACCTACATGAAAGGGTGAAAGAGACAAACTTAACATTTATGTAGTTTATTATACTATAGAGAGAACATTGTTTTCCTTAAGAGTCACAACAATGATATGAAATTAGTAAATTTTTAAGAGGTGTCCCATTACCTGCTTCTTCTCACAGAAGAAAGTTAACGCAAATATAAGCACAGAAATAATAATACCAGCTACCACATGGCAAATTCTACAACCATTCTACCAAAACTCATAAGTGATAAGTCTACTCAAACCAGCATCTTCTATAACAAATGCTCAGGGGATTTTCCAAGGACTCAACCTCTTATAATAACCAAGGCTTTAAGCTGTACATTTAAAAAATTTTCCTCTGCGAAAACTAATTCCACAGTCCAATTGGATGGACTAGGATACCACAGAAATTGCTTATTTGGTTTCTTTACTGTGGTGTTTACAAGCATTTTTATGTCTTCTCAAACCTAAGCATATGTAAATAATCAAAGGCAAGGTAAAGGGGATTGTTACAAGCAAGACAGTCATAGCGATAAAAGGCCTCAGTTAAGAATGAGAAATGTGAAGTTAAGAAATAGCACGTAAGTGCGCACACACGCAAATGTAAATACTACAAAATATGGGGCAACTGTGCCTCTTTAGATTGTAAGCTAGCTGCTTTACATACTGTAATGATACATATCTGTTATCTCACCACACATTGAAATAATTTATTAAAATGATAACTCCAAATTACTGATAAAAGCTGAAAATGAGTTTGGAAAGTTCTACCTACAATAAGCAGGCACTTGTATTACATAGTTGAGATTTTCATCTCAAAGAATACCAACAACAGCAAGAACAAAATTATTGCTTCTGATGAGGCAAGCTCCAGTTCTTCAGTAAAAGCACTAGCATGACAGGTAAGCGAAGCATAATCCATTCCAAATTAACATTTGATGTTTTAAGAGCCAGCACAATGAAGTACAAACAGGAATATATTGAAGTAATATCAATTTTCTATAAAAAAAAAGTTAGTGAGCACTGAGAACATAACATCAGCACTGCTGACGGGATAGGATGAGCAGCCCATAATGTTGCCATTGGACGCTCTGCATAGCTCAAGCTGCTCCCAGACCATCCAGGAGAAAGAGAAACCACCCCATGCCAGGCCCTAGCAACCCAGCCATTCTCTCTGTTATGTTCTGGTGCAGGAAGTAAGCCCCACGATGTTTATTGTTTGTGATTGATTTAATGTATCCCTCTTGATTTGTCAGTATTGGACTATACGCCATTCATTCATTCATTCATTCATTCATTCAAATACAGGTTTCAAGTGACTGATGGATGCTGGGGACTGTAACAGCAGTGTGATTAAAAGGGAGATAAGACTTGAACCCAGCCTTCCAGGTATGCCTTTTATAGACAATATACATGCATTTCTTTAAGCTTACTGGAGTCAGTAAGCTTGAACTATGTGCAAAGCAAAGAAATATTATTTTCTTTTTGAACCTTCTTAGAATTGAATAGAAATACTAACAGTAAAAATACAAATGTCTGTATATAGGATCTTCAGTGATATTTTAATAGGTACTTTATAACATTAGATGAAAGGGTAGGGGCAATATTACTTACTGGTTAGTTACGAGGGGAAGGCAATGAGAAATGGAACCTCTGACATATGAGGGATATGGGATAGGAAGAAAAGAGGAGTAGGTGGCCCCAAATATGCACTATGCCAGCTTCACGTTGTTAGGCAACTTGAGCTCGGGCTAAATGCATAGCTATAACTTAATTGCTTCACACTTGACTAGATAGGCCAAGAAATTGTGTAAATGGGAGCACTGTCTTTTTTGACTTCAAAAGCTTCATGGGATATTGGAAAGAACATAAGCTCAAAAATAGACCTGAAATTAAATCCCAGTTGCACTGCTTTCTAAACCAGTAAATTTGTCCAAAAATACTTAAAATTTTTAATTCTAAAATTAGCTATGCCATACCAGCGATACGAGCTGACATTCATGGATATTTATGCCAGGCACTTAAAGGAACCTTAGTGAATCAATTCATTCTTCCTTGCAGTAACCCTGGGAAGTAGGTAATATCATCAAGCCTACTTACAAATGAAGAAACGGACTCACTTTTTTAAAAAAAAATAATTTGTCTAAGATGACTCAGCTAGGAAGCATCAGAGACAAACTGCAGTACCAGGACCGCTGGATCCCAGCTCTCATTTTAGCTCCCTTTGGTGGTTAAAAAAAATATATATACCTTGGTAATAAGGAGATACCACTGCACACCTATTAGAATGGCTAAAATCCAAAACTGAAAACAATAAATTCTGAGAATGATTTGGAACACCAGAACTCCTATTCATTGCTGGTAAAAATGCAAAATGTTAGAGCTACTTTGGAAAAGAGTTTGACAATTTCTTACAGAGCTAATCAGAGGTTGCTATAAGATCCACCCATCACTCCTAGGTATTTACTCAAATGTTTGGAAAATTTACGTTCACACGGAAGTCTGCATATAAATGCTTATAGCAGCTTTATTTGTAATTGGCAAAGGTTGGAAGTAACTAAGCTATCTTTCAATAAGGGAAGAGA
Source organism: Glis glis (assembly GCA_004027185.1). Taxonomy (NCBI): domain Eukaryota; kingdom Metazoa; phylum Chordata; class Mammalia; order Rodentia; family Gliridae; genus Glis; species Glis glis. The sequence continues at coordinate 25,174 of PVJS01018825.1, read as the reverse complement.
TGAGCATACGGTGGTACATCCAGACAATGGAATATTAATCAAGTATAAAAGGAAATGAGCCATCAACGCACTGACATACATGGAAGAAACAAGTGAATATTGACAAGAAGCCAATCTAAAAAGCTTACAGAAGCTCTGAGTCCAACTATAAGAAATTCTGGGAAGGACAAAAACTATACAGAAAGTAGAAAGATCAGAAGATGCCAGGGTTTTGTGGGGAGGGGTCTAGAGAAGAATAAGTGGAACACAGGACGGTTTTAGGGCAGTGTAATTATTCTGTATGGTACTGGACTAGTGGACACAGGACATTATACATTTATCAAAGCCTATATAATGTGTAACACAAAGTGTGAATCCTAATGTAAACTATCAACTTCGGTTAATAGTAATGTATTCATTGTGGTCCATCCATTTTAACAAATGTGCAAGTGTGTTAGCGTAGAGAGAAGAGAAGTTGTATGGAAGCATGGGGACTCTGAACTTATAGAGCAATTTTTTTTATAAACTTACCTGCTCTAAAAATAATGTTTATTAATTTTTGAAGCCAGAAAATAAGTCCATCTGGTGTTTTGAGGAGTAGATGAAATAACATTGTGCAAAATACTGAACCTGATGCCTCGCAACTATTTCAGGGAATCTCAGACTTTAAATATCTACCCAAAAGGCACAGTTACCAATTCCTTCCAACCATGGAAGCTGTGTTTCTTCCTTCTGAAAAGGAAAATTAAGGGCAATCCCCTAAAGACATTTGATTATTAAATATAAAGCACATTTCAAATATTGAAAGCCAAAAGCTGAGATTTTCTCTCTCTAGGTCAAATTTATCTTCATGATGCACTCTCACTAATTGTTTTCTCAACAGCCCAGCTGTGTTTACGCAGGCTTTCTGGTGATACTTTCTAGAGCTAACAGCACTTTATGCAGGAAAAAAAAAAGTTTATTTTGTATTGAGCAAGAATTTATTCCTCTGAACAGTGTAACTCTTTTTTATTTTTTGCGGTACCAGGGATTGAACCCAGGGACATTCTACCTCCGCGCTACACCCCCGGCCCTATTTTTTTATACTTTATTTTGAAACCGGGTCTCACGAAGTTGCGGAGGGCCTCACTAGGTAGAGAGACAAGGAGAGAGAGAGAGAGCAAGAGAGCTGAGGCTGGCCGCGAACCCGGATCCTCCGGTCTCCGCCTCCCAAAGTACTGGGATTACAAGCATGCGCCACCACGCCCGGCTTATACTTTATTTTGAAACTGGGTCTCATGAAGTTGCGGAGGGCCTCACTAATTAGCTGAGGCTGGCTGTAAACCCGGATCCTCTGGTGTACACCTCCCAAGTACTGGGATTACAAGCGTATGCCACCATGCCCGGCTTGAACAGTGTAATTCTTGAAAAGAAAGCATCCAAAAGAATCATTGAATGAATCCTCTTATTTTCAAATAAGATTGTACATAAATTGAGTATAAACATTATCTGTCAATCATATATATTCCTTACAGTGTTATGATGGTCCTATTTTCAGGGATTTGCAGCATTAGTGAGATGTGTTAAAAGAAAGTGAAAGTAGACATTTTAGTAAAACAAGTAAAAAGTCAATATTGCATATAGTATGTATTCAACAAAGTCACTTACTAATACAAAACTTTAATTTTTTCACTGAACATTAAAAATATTTATCTGTTACCTATTTGGACACCAGAAAGATTTAAAAAATGCAAAAGAAATGTTTTCCAAGCACTAAGGTCTAAAGAGTGCAGTAGGAGGGAAACAACTGGAGACTTGAAAATTGTGCTTCTTTTTTCTTCTATTTGTATAGCTTTTTATTTAATGAATTTTTTTAGCGTCACCATATTTGGGATGAAAAGTTTGGAAGCATTTCATTGCTATAGGTAGAATTAGGAATCTCTGGGCCCTGGAAATGATTCTTTTATTCAGCAAGGAGTTTCAGGCCACATGGTCAAGAATAGAAGGAACTTCAATATTGATTATTGAATACCTGGATGACTCACCATCATCAGTCTTTCTCAAGTGTCAAGTCTGACCTTAATCCAATCTTCTCTCTAGAGATGAGCTCTGCTCTTTGCAAAGAGTCCTCCCTGGATGTTGAAATTAAAACAAAACCTATCGCTTGTAAAATCTAAACTATTTTTAAGAAAAAAACAAGTCAAATCCTTAGGATAAGCAAGGAATAGCACAATTTCTGACACTCAGAAAAAAGGAACATTTCCACAGTGATTCCAATAAGAATGTGTGTGATTTAATTGAGTGAAAATCTCCCTCAGTAAACAAGGCAAGAAAGGCTCATGGAGTTATTTCTCTGAGGCATCATGTTAAAGTAAATTCAGTTTAAGAAATTATACATGGAGTCAGAATTAAGAGATTGATGTAGTTGCACTTTTCTCATAATCTAGTTTAATCCACAGTTAGACTTTAGAATTAAGAGTATCTCAAATAGTGCTCCCTCTTCCTTCCTTTCTTTTTTTAATTTTTGGAGGAAGTAGATGGAGGAAAAGGGCAGTGGGGATACTTGGACATTTCAGAATTTAATGAAAATTTTGTCCTCTTTCTCTCTTTGTATACACACACACACACACACACACACACACACACACACATACATATGATTCATTTTTTTTACTTTTCTTGGTACATTATAATTATACATCATGGTGAGGTTCAAATACAACATACATACAAATAAAATTCAGGGAGTTCAGCAATATGTGAAACATATCCATGAAACTTCAAGGAGGCCATAAACTCAAATGAATAAATATGTAACAGTTTTCAAGCAGTTTTAAAATATATGTATAATCATATATATATATTAAAAATCATATATATATATATGTGTGTGTGTATGTTTGTGTGTTATATTTTACATGCTACTCTGGGATGTAGAAGTGATGGTTTTCAGTGGGTTCTAGATTACTCTTAGTTACAAATACTTAGTCTGTCATGAAGTCTTAATGTTTCCTACTTCACACCATGGTGCAAATGTGAATATGAGCTTCACGCATTGGCAGCTAGTTAAGGTTGTGGAAGTCTCTAATGAAAAAAAAGAGCTTTTCAATAATTATGATAATTGCAATAATAATAATTGTAATAATAATTGTAATAATCAGAAGACAAACTGACATCTAATGTCTTAATAATGTCTTAGTTCTCTTCAACTGCAAAAAAAGCATTTTTTGCAAGGAAGTTGAATAACTCTATCAATCTTTCTCCATGTGTCTAGGCTTATTGATAAGATTTCTCATCACATATTTGAGAGAAAGTCAAAGTCTGTTGACTTGCTGGAATATGACAATTATTTACCTTCAGTCTTCTTGATTACTACATATGGATACATTTTTGTATTTGAAAGGTAGGAAACTAGCCAAAGTAATGCTGGAACAGTCTGTGTTGTGGGATTAGCAGAAGAACTTTAACAAATGGGCCCTGCTCCTGGAGGACCTGGTATGATTGATCTGGAAAGAGACCTAGGTGCTGAATTAGTAAATTCCCCAGGTGTTCTAATAGTCAACAACCATAGTTGACTATCACTCCTATTGTCCAAAATACGTGTCCTAACCATGTTGCCAATATCCTTCAGTTTTGTTAGGACATGAAAACAAAGTCTTGGTATAAACTTTGCTCTTGTTATTGATGGAAAACGATTTATAATATGCTCCCAGAAGCCAGTTCCTAGAGAGAAGTAAAAACAAAATTTGTGATATGCAAACACAGTTAAGAAAACAAAAGATTTCCATATCCTGGTGCCTATTTATCAAAGCAGTAGATCTTGTTTAATTTTTAGAACTAACATAGGAAAGAGTAGAAGAAATTTCAATGTACTAATTTGTATATATTAACAAATATCTTTGGTTGTAATGAACATAATAATCTAGAATTATCTACAAGAATTATTTTCAATTTAAATTCTCAAGGTATCTTAAATAATACCACCAACAAGTACTGAGTAAACATTTCTACTCAACAGGAAATTGATGTCCTAGTCAAACTGATGGATGCCTAGTACTTTCTTCTTTCTGTAACAGAGGTAGGCAAACTACAGACAACAAGATACATCATCCCACTTTCTGTTGTGTTATGGGCCATGAAATCAGATTTTTATATTTTTTAAATGGTTGAAAACAAATCTAAAGAGCAATAATATTTTGTCATATGAAAATTATGTGAAAATGTTTGTAAATAAAATTTTCTAGGCACAGTCATATATTTAATATGACTACTTTTATACCATGTGGTATTTTCATAAAGAACATGGCCTTTAGCAGGGCATGGTGACACATGCCTGTAATCCCAGGACATGGTAGACTGAGAAAGGAGAATCACAGGTTCACGGCCAGCAACTTAGTAAGGCCCTCAGCAATTTAGCCAGACTCTGTTTCAAAATAAGAAATAAAATAGGCCTGGGCATAGCTCAGAGGTAGAATATGCCTGGATTCAATCTCCAATACCACAAAAGAAAGAAAGAAGAAAGAAAGAAAGAAAGAAAGAAAGAAAGAAAGAGAGAGAGAGAGAGAGAGAAAGAAAGAAAGAAAGGAGAAAGAAAGAAAGAAGGAAAGAAAGAAAGAAAGAGAGAGAGAAAGAAAGAGAGAAAGAAAGGAAAGAAAGAAATTTACCTGTCTCCTTACAAAAAAAAAAATTACAGACTCTTGTTCTATACCTATCTTTGCTAATCCATTTCCTTTCACCTGAAGGTGTTTCCATTTTCCACAATCCCCGAATCCCTTATGCTCAAGAACTCTTTCTATGTTTTCTCTTCTCCTCTCTCTCTTTGCTCATACCCTTCTGTTCCCCTCACTCTTGGCTTTTTAGGATTTGGGTGCCTTGGATGCTGAGGAATATGTTAATAATAAACCTTATTCAATAAACTATCATAATAGTAATGTGCTTAGTGTCATAATAATAATGTGTTACTATTAAAACAGTCATGTGTTTGATATGAATCTTTTACATGTATTCTTGCAAACTGTGTATTTTTCATTATATATTTATATTTATGTAATGCGGCTTTAGAGCGATGAGTTTTCCTTGGCAGTATTTTAATCCACCGTTATTTTATTTACATCTGAAAGATCACTGTTCTTAATTTCTTTGTTCTTTCTTATAGGCACTTTTATTTATCACATTTTTATCTATCCATTCTAACACTGACAACCCAGGCTGCTTCCAGCTCCCAGCCACATAAATAGTGATGCAAGAAATACCCTTGTACAAGGCCTTTATGGATTAAAGTGAGAATTTATTTGGTTTATGTCCTTGGAGCAGAAATTCTATTATCATAGAACTACTTATACTAAATTTGTTCAGGCACCAAGAATTTAGTCTCAGTAACAACTACCCTGGTATATACTCTTACAGAAATGCATGAAAACCCCAAGAGCAAGGATTTACTTTCTAGAATAAACATGAAACACAGACTATAGAGTTTTGGGTTGAGATATAGCTGTATTGTGTTGTAATATGTCAATTTACAATTTTCACAAAGCTGCCAGAATTTTATATATGTATACTCAGTGTGTGTGCATATGTATTTATTATATGCCAAAATATCAACATCAGATTTTCTCAGTATATAAATTAAACTATACTTTCTTACTTGCCTAGAGTTTTAAACTTTGATAAACAATGTGCCAGGCAGAATAATACCCCCTCAAAGTTTTCCAGATCCTAATACTAAGAACCTATAAATATATTATGTAACATAACAAGGATGAATTATGATTGCAGATAAAATTAAGGTTGTTAGCTGATCTTAAATTATGGAGGATTAACTGGGATCACCTGGGTGGGTCCAATGTAATTGTGAGGGCTCTTGAAAGTAGAAGATGGACTCAGAAGAGCCGGAATCAAAGAAGATGTGATGATAGAGTCGGTGTAGTACAAGAAAGATTCAACAAGCCATTGTTGGCTTTGAAGATAGAGAAAGAAGGCCAGGAGCCCAGGAACAAAATCAGCCTCTAGGAGCTGGAAAAGGCAAGAAAACATAGTGTTCCCATTATGTTTAGAAATGCTCTATGGAGAAGCCCCTTAACTAGTAAGATGAATCTCTGTAACATACACAGGAGGTCCAGAATGTTTTGATAATATTATAGCAGCTTGTACTCAAAGACCAGAGAAAGAATAAAACCAGAAAACGCTTCTGACTTCCAAAATTCTATAGGCTGGGAAACAGACTTATAAAAAGTATGCACTACACTATATTTATTCCTGACAGAAGAAGTATTTCCCTGAGGCCAGAGGCATGGACTCAGTGGGCAGAACTTTTTTTTTTTTTTTTTGCAGTACCCGGGATGGAACCCAGGGGCGTTCTACCTCCGAGCTATACCCCCGGCCCTATTTTTTATTCTTTATTTTGAAACAGGGTCTCACTAAGTTGCAGAGGGCCTCACTAAGTAGCTGAGGCTGGCCGTGAACCCGGATCCTCCGGTCTCCGCCTTCCAAGTACTGGGATTACAAGCGTGCGCCACCACGCCTGGCTAGTGGGCAGAACTTTGAACCCAGAGGGCAGAATCTTAGGCCTAGAAGCAGAGCTTTGGGTCACAGAGAATTTTTCCAGGCTTCAAACCTTATGGAATTTGCCCTGCTAGACTTTAAGGGTTGCTTGGGAATACCAATTTCTTTCAGCTTCCAGTTTTCCCTTTCAAAAGCAAACGTCTATATCTCATATCCTATGCTAGTTACAACATTGTATTTCATACATAACTTATTTTCTGGTTTCACAGGTCTACAGGTAGACAAGAAAATTTTCCCCCACTTGATTCATCTCTAGAGTCTCATCTATCTATACCTGGTTTATTTTACTTAAGTGATGAGACTTGGGCCTTTTGAACTGATATTATAATGAGTTGAGGCTTTGTGGCTGCAATAAACACATTATGCATGTGTTTCAATCAGCATTCTCACTGCTGTAATCCAAAACACCTGAGCTCCACAACTTAGAGGAAGGAAGGCTTATATACTTACAGTTCTGGAGATTTCAGGGGTTCAGCCCATGTTAGGCCAGGTGAAGTCTACGGAGCTCAGGGCATGGCGCAGGAAGCAGAGAGAGCATGTGTGAACAAGGACTCTGCTCACAGCAAGGAGGCTGGAAGCAAGAGAGAGAACAAGGGGAGAAGGGACCATATGTAATCCCAAGACCACACCCCCAAGGAACCCTCCTCAACAACCAAGCCCTGTCTCCAACATGGCTGCCTTGTCTCCATGAGGTCTAAGGGGGACATTCTAAATTCAAACCATAACAGTACATGGAATGGATATGAATTTTTATGAGCCATATAGCAGACTATGATGATCACACAAGTGTCCTTATCTGAAATCCCAGAATCTGTGAATATTATCTTACATGGTAAAAACACCTTTCCAAATATGATTAAATTAAGGATCATGAGATTTGTGATTATTCTAGACTGATTCTATAGGCCAAATATAATCATAAGGGTTCTTATAAGAGGGAAACAGGAGACTCAAAGTAACAATAGGAGATAGGATGATGGAAGGAGGAAGTTGGTGAGATTCAAGGAAGGGACTACAAAAAAGGGGTGTGAATGATCTCTAAAACAAACAAAAAAAGCAAAAAAGGAAGGACATAAAATGGATTCTACTTTCAGATGTGTCAGAAAGAAACACATGGCCCTGCTGCTACCTTTATTTGAGCTTAGTGAGACCTATTTTAGACTAAAAACCTAGAGAATTATAAAATGAGAAAATTGTGCTGTTTTATGTCATTAAGTTGGTAATTTGTTGCTGTAGTAATAGCCAACTAATACAATGATGGAGTTTGTGATTGTTGATTTTTGATGCTATAAAATCTACTGGATTTCCCTCTGAGGGAACAGTTGAAAATGAATTATTATTTTGGAATATCTTTATTTTTCATTTGAAAGGAGCTTCAAAGTAGGATCAAATCCAAGTTCAGCTATTACAGAGCTTGTGAGTTGATATATGTTTGCAACACTGTGCTGTAAAACATTAGTGAAAGCTGGCAGAGATACCTCTGCATCTGGGAAATGCCACAAATTGTTATAATGTTATAAAAGGTATAGATGGTAAATTTCCGAAGAAATGCAAACATAATCTTATAATCTTAAGAGTTCAACCTCTAAAAGAGTTCCTGGAAACTGGTGGCCAACAGGATTTATTGAATGATGAGTGATAGAATCACCTGCTCTTCCCAGAAACATCAGCTGGTTTTTATGTTTAGTCTCTTGCTCATCTTGCATCCTCTGTCCCAATGGCCTCCCTTCTCAACTCAACTCCTTCTCTCCATCCTTCGACTGACTTTCAAATGCCTTTACATCATCTCAAGGGTCATCTCTCTAAGATATTTTTCTACTGTACTTTTTTTAACTGTAATATCTGGTGTGTATTTTTATAATAATAACAGTAATAATTATTATAGTTGTTATTATCTATTTCTGTTCGTCTCCTCCAACACAAGGTGACCTCCTCCCAATGAGCCATCTGCCTTATTTATGTCTGTATCCCTAGCATATATACGTAATGACTGGAACTCATATTATTTAATACATAGATGAGTGAATAAATTAATATGTGAAGGAGAGTGTGTGAATAAACATACTGTTAATTATATGTATGACAGAAGCTCGTTTCTATATCCTTCCCCTAATCATTTGCTTCCTGTTCACTGTCATGACTACTGAAATGATTTTGTTTTTTAACCCATCCTTTATTTGTGGTTCTGGGAATCAAAACCTAGCTCTTTGCCACTGAGGTAGACCCTCAGCCCTACTTAAATGATTCTAATGACCTATTTTTTCTTGAAGGTAGAATGGACTCATTTAGAAACTCAGGGTTCTTTGGGCAAATAATTAGTTTTCTTCTTGGGTCCCAAAGGTTGATTCCACAAGCAGATCTTGGATTTAAAACTCATCTCTGGGATGTATGCTTTGATTAGAGACTGAAAGGTAATATTCCCCAAACTATCCATAGAATAGTCTCTGGATTTCTGTTTTATTTTTTCCCCAGAACTCAAAATTAAACTAGATGGTGTTATGAGATTTAGAAGTAAAAATGTAAAGTGGAAAAGATCAGAATGATCAATGATGGCTGGGGAGTAAAGAATTCTTAAAATCAACAAGGATAATAAAATTAGAAACACACATCTTGGAACCATTAAAACAAGAAGACAACTTTAATTTCATAGTTCCTGAATTATAGTATAATAATTTAGAAAAGTACAATAACTATTACAAATAACATAGCATGCAATTAAACTTCATGGCATAGTGTCTAATTACAAACTGCTAAGGAAAATGGGCAAAAAAATCACGAAGCAACATGTCTGTTCAATTCCATAAAGAGTGTCACTTGATAGGTACACCTAAGTATTGTTTGTCTATTCATTAAATATACAAGACTAGTATTATCTGGTAACTTGTAGATTTATGTTTGTTAGAGATGCCTATTATCTCCTTCTTATAAAAAATTATAACCCAAATATGATGGCTTAATTTCCTTTTGGATATTTACAAGTTTTATATGTAACCTAGAGATCTTATTTATATGATTTCCAGCACTTCAAATACTCTTTGAACCAGCCTTTCTATCTTATTGGTCCCCTCAAATGATGTGTATAATAAAATATTTAGCATGTATTTTTTTATGGTACTGGAGGTGGAACCCAGAGGTCTTCTACCTCTGGGATATACCCCCAGCCCTATTTTATTTTTATTTAGAAACAGGGTCTCACTAAATTGCTGAGAACCTCAATAAGTTGCTAAGGCTGTCCTCGAACCTGTGATCCTTCTGTCTCAGCTTCCCAAGTAGTGAGATTACAGGCATATGTCACCACATCTAGCTTAGCATGTATTTTTAATATTTACTTTAAACAAGGCAGTGTAGTGTTCCCTATTTTAAGATAGATTTTCATCAAAGAATTTCAGTAACTGAAACAAATTTATTATGGCTCTAAAATCTTGAAAATATATTCTACTTCTGTAGCTTATAGTCTTTTATACAATAAGGAGGCTGGCTAAGTGGGGTTTACTGTGCTTTTGGGATGCCATGGCTCAGTAATTTTTAAATTCTAGCCCATCTTGTGCAAATAGAATCAGTTTTAAGATGCTTTCTCAAAACATCAGTGAGACATTTGGCTGGAACAAGCACAGTTCACAGAACAGTTCACAGAATTGGAAGAAACCTCATGTGCGAAGGCCCTACTTTACAAAACTCGTTCATTTGGATGATCTACAGCACCGCACTCAAAGGCTGAGCATTACTAACGTGCTGCTTCATGTAGTGTCTAGACAGAACTGGTGTCACCTGGAAGGGAACTGGAAAGTTAGAGATCGTTGAATTCCCAGTAAGACAAACAATAACATCTTCATTAGAAACACTTAGGAAACTATACTCTGTCCATATCTTTTTTTTCCCTGTCCATATCTTTATCACTTAACGTATAGTAAATATCAGAGAAGGGGGTCACAAGACAGCAATAAGATTTCAAAACTTAAGAATCCAAACCATTGCTAGACTAAATACATAACTGAACACTATCTAGACCGTATATGACAACAGAATCTAATCTACAAACTCTTCAACAACCAGCCCAGGAAATCGGACCACAACCTTTTCTGCACTTGGTCCACAGCAATGAAGACTTGATCAATAACTGGCAGCTTTTTCTTCATTCCCACCTTCAACTGGGAGCCAAGCAGAGAGAGTCATGAAGTGGAGGGCATAGGGTGGGTCCAGGGGGAAGCTTACCAAGTGCTGTGTGCATGTATGTCCCGATCACTCTGAACTTCACTATGATGTAAGACTACAATGCACAGATAAAAGTATACTAAAAAATAAAACAAGCTGAGCATGGTGGCGCACGCTTGTAATCCCAGTACTTTGGGAGGCGGAGACCGGAGGATCCAGGTTCGTGGCCAGCCTCAGCTCTCTCTCTCTCTCTCTCTCTCTCTCTCTCTCTTTACCTAATGAGGCCCTCCACAACTTCATGAGACCCGGTTTCAAAATAAAGTATAAAAAAATAGGGCTGGGGGTGTAGCGCGGAGGTAGAACACCCCTGGGTTCAATCCCAGGTACTGCAAAATAAATAAATAAAAAAATAAACCAATTAGACAAGATGAATCCCTTCTAGTTGATATACCTCCTGGTTCTCCAGGCCCACAACCTCCATTCAGAGTGTGCCTGGAGCCTTCTCTTCGTATGATGGAAATCTTTTCCATTCATGGTTCTGCTTCTGAATTGCTGACAAAATGTGCTGGCCATGTCTGACTCCCTTGCTCTGGCAACTCATTGGGGGGGGATCACCTGTTTGTTACTTTTTAGGTAGTCTTTCTTTCATGTGGAAATACCATAGTTGTCCTGGGTATTTCCATGCCAGTTGACCAAAGCATGGCCTTTAACTGCAGACCCCAGCCTTTGACCAAGTGTGACACCTTCTCTCTTGCTGCTCATGGCTTAAGTTTTTAAGTAAGCATTGGGTCTGGGCTCAGCTGTCTTTGAATTGAGTTTCTTCTTTGTTCTTATTTTGGTATTTTTATTTTGGTTTCCTATTCTTAGTTTGGGACCTGGATTTTATTTTAGGTTCCTATTTGATTGGGCCATTCTTTTTAATCTCTTTTTACTTGGTAAACTTGTTGTTCAAGCCAGCTTTGCAGACCAGCAATTTTAAGGCAGGTTCTCATTGGATGAGCATCTATTTTAATAAATTATTAAATGTCATAAATAAAATGGAATGAGGCTTTCCTTATGTCATAATGTTTTGTCTTGAAAGCTTGAGATTTTATCCACAGACAGCATTTTCTTTGGTTTTCTCCCTGACACAGGACACAGATTGCTGGGTCTGCCTTTGAGGTGGTCAACTTTTGGATTGGGGACCTGTATCATGAGGTACACAAGATAACTTTTAACCAAATATTAGCCTCTCTCATAAGGTGATCTAAGTATAAATCTCCTCTACCAGGAAAAACTCAAGCTTCTTACATTTAATCAAATCACAATCCTAATTCTTATACCTGCCTCACTAAATGGAAAAGTTTATCAAAACAGTGTGGATCTTCAACAGTCATCTTTGTATTTTAATATTGAAACTTTGAGTAGTATACAAAGTCCTCACTAGACTTTCCAAAATTAGTGGAGTTCAGATTTATTCCCTAGACCCCTTTTCCCTGACTTAGCAATGGATATTCTTTTCTTCCTATTATTATTTTAAAATTTTCTCTCTGAATTCTCTATTCAAATGTTAAGTACAGCAATCAATTCCAATGAAGTGCTGAGAATACAGTCTTATAGAATCCAGTACTCCCTAAATATGAAGCTCCATACTGATAATGCTATCTGAATTGCAGTATAGTAACCATAAATTTGCTAGACACAATTAACATTTTCAAACATAACTCACATTCAAGACTCTTGATAGGAGGAGTTTGTGCACTTGAATCCTTCCTTTAACAGTACCATTTTGCAAAAAAAGTGTTGATTTCTTTTGTTCCATATGGAAATATTACACAACAGATTTAGAAAAACCAGTTAGGTTTGTTCACTTTTTGTTAGCAACAAAAACTGAGGACCTTCAATTTGGAATGCAGATTTCTCTGTTATCCAAAATCAGGACAATAGGACAAGCTCAGACCAGACATTTTTTTTCCAACTGCAAAGAAAACATTTCATCTCTGTGAATGTTAATGTGCAGCCCTGCTCTTTCTAATTTGATTTTATTTCTTAGCTCTTCTCTTTTAGTTCCCTCAGGCTCAGTCTTAAAATTGTTTACCAACCGCTGCTTACAATTACAATCACTGTATATTCTAATAACATAATGAGGAAACAGGAAAGACATTCCCTAAGGTTTGGATTTATGTCAAAAGATGCCAGAAGGTCTATGTTTTACTGGGATATAGAGGAAAGACTCAGTGGAAGGATTCAGATTTTTAACTGTTTCTGTCTTTTTTCCTATTTTTTAATCTTGCCTTAAATCAGACCAATGAATGTCCAATGTAGAAATGTGCTTAGGTCCTTCAGTAGAAAGATGGGGCTTAGAAGTTCATACCCTATTAGCAGGATACCAAAGGAATGATATAATTCAGTAAAAATTAAATCCAGCAGGGTCTTCTCTCATCAACAAATATTTATTGCCAAATTCATAAGTCAGGTACTATAGGTCTTACATGCCCAAGTGGTGACCAACAGGACTTAAAGATTTCTACCTTAAGCCAGGCATGGTGGAGCATGCTTGTAATCCCAGTACTTGAGAGGTTGAGACAAGAGGATTGCAGGTTTGTGGCCAGCCTCAGCTACTTAGTGAAGCCCTCCGCAACTTCGTGAGACCCTGTTTCAAAATAAAGAATAAAAAATAGGGCTGGGGGTGTAGTTCGGAGGTAAAATGGCCCTGGGTTCAATTCCCAGTACTGCAAAAAAAAAAAAAAAGATTTCTATTTTCAGGAATTTTAGAGTCTAGTGGGGAAACAGACACCAAACATCTTCCATGTAAACATATTTTAATGTTATATGACATTGGATGGTGTCTCCTTAGATTCTAGTCAGTCATTATACAATTAACTCATTCTAGTTTATAGTGTGAAGTCATACATGTTCTCTTTCTTTCTTACACTTCCCACTCTCTCATCTCTAACACTGTTGAAGATTCTTATCAGTTTTACCAATGACTTCCACATTGAAAATACAATAACTTTTTTCTCAGTTTTTACCTTACTATTAGCAGCATTTGACTTATTATCTCCTGTTTCTTTAAATGTGGTCTTTATTTGAACACCAAGATCAATTTCTTATCTATCATCTATGATCCATCTACTTATCATTCCCCTGTCTACCTTTCTTCCATTTTCTCTGTCTTCTCAGGCTTACTCCTTCTGAGTCCCCTTTGCTGCTCCTTCCTTCATGCCTGACCTACAAATATTGAACAGTATGGGACTCAGTCTTTGAACACCATTCATTCTATGCTTACATACCATGAGATCTCATACAGCTTTATTCTTTAATCATGATACACAAAGGAAGGATAAAATTTTAGATTCAGATCTTATCACCCTTATAAAGTATGTCTATGAATTATTTGAAACAAAACATGCTCATGTCCAAACTCAAGTTCAATTTCCCATATCCAAAAACTCCAAAAATAATAATAATAAAAAATCTGTTACTCTGTCTTTTCTAACTAAGCAAAAACAGGACTAATAGTTGCTCACGGTATATATCTAACACATTAAGAGAATCTGACCATGCTACTTCAGTATAAACCCAGAATCTGATCCCTTCCCCACTATCACTTTTCTCAGGCTAGTCTATTTGTTCTCCTTTCTATTCTCCTTGTATGTATGACTTTAGCCCCACCATCTCTTTCTATGTAGGAATAACTTTCTAAAACTTAGGTCATACCTTTTCATTCCTCTGATCAGAGCTATTTAATGACCTCCAACTTTATTTAGAGGAAAACACAAAGTCCTGATTCAGTCTTCATTATTTTGTGTGTTCTGACTAGACCAGCTCCCTGACCTCATTCTCATAGTCCCTCCCACCAAGTTCCCTTCTCTGCAGCCATGTTGGCTACTTTTTTGGCTCTTCTGAACACTGAACACACCCTCATTTCAGGAAATTTGGACTTCATATTATTCTTGCCTGAAAAAATGCTCCACCAAATGAATACTCATGTGGCTCTCCCCCTGAATCTTTTCTGGTCTTGACTCATAGATATAGTCTTCTCATGAGACCCTAAACATAAGTGACATGTTATGACAAGAGTATTGTCACCAACCTCCAACTCTTTAACCTCTTAGTCTTCTTATTCTTCTGAAGGAATTACTGAGTGATATGATCAGGGTATTTTCATTGAATAAAAATATTGGGGTCTGTGGATATAGTTCAGTGTCAGAGCACTTGCCTAGCATATGCAAAGGCCTGGGTTCAATTCCCAGCACTGCAAAGACACCACCAACAAAAAGATAGTATGAACCTTCCTGTTTTATTTGAATACATAATATTTCTAATATGGTTAATCTACTGATTGGTCACTTGCAAGTGATATTAGGGAAGAAAAACAAAGACACACATATACACACACATATTCACTAACAATATATTGATTGCTTTGGAGATTAATGGTTATTAAATTTGGTATACTGTTATATCCAAATGTTTAGAAATGGATAACCCTTGTGCCAACTTTAATTTTATATTGGAGTACCCAAGATCAAGTCTTTGAAAAGCATTCATTTCTATGCTCAGAATTTCAGAAATCCAGACCTGACTGTTTTTGAAAGTTGTCTTTAAATAGTGATAGATTAAGATACAAAAGAAAAATATGAAATTAATAGGACTCACAGAGTCATTATGAATGTAGGAATTGCTAATCCCAGCAGGAACTAGTGAACACACATTTTTTAATTTGTCAACTGAACTGAACTGCATAAAAGTGTTTCTTTTCTTCCTTTAATTTTAATATACACAAAGAACAAATTTCCTACTCTGTCCATTTTGGTATAGGTGTTTTGCTTTCTTTTTGCCTACTTTAAACATTAAAACTGTTCTTTCAGTAAGCAGAAGCATCTAATTAAGGCATCCAAATGTTATACACCTTTATGATTCAAGAATTCAACTGGGGCATGAGTAATAGGTTATATGCAACCTGGGATTTTAGTCTAATGGAAACATATGTAAGACAGTGGCAAGGGACATGTGGATCACTCAGATGGATTCTGCAGCAGTTAACACGGAACATATGTCTAAAGCTGATTTATCTGTTCATTCTGTTGTCACTTGAACGTTCAAATATTTGAACACTTAGTATCCAAAAATTACTTGGGCCAAATTTGGTTTCAGAGTTCTAAATGTAATAACTTTGACAGTTTTATTTAAAAGTTTTCACGTAGTAAAAGATGACATTATAGATGTACTTCAGTCCATGGGGCCAAGTGAATTTGTTTTTCACAGTGGACTCACAGAGTCATTGTTGAGTAGAATCATTTGATAAAGTATGCACTATTCTGGAAGGTGTAAAAAAGATATATCTAAATGTTGATTGTTATTAAGTTTTAGATTTTTTTATTGAGGAGGTATAATTCTCCTTAAAGAAGAGTACACACTCCTTTAATAGTTATATTGTAAACCCATCATCAGGTAGTGTGTATGCTTTCATTTGTTTTTGAGTAGAAATAGTGAAGATGTGCCAGGCAGGTAGCATATGCTTATAACCCCAGTACTTGAGAGGCTGAGACAGGAGGATCACAGGTCCAAGGACAGCCTCAGCAAGTAGTGACACTCTCATCAACCTAGTGAGACTCTGTTTCAAAATAAAAATAAAATTGGGCTGGGGGTGTAGCTTGGAAGTAAAATGCACCTGGGTTCAATCCCCAGTACCAAAAAAATAATAGTGAGCTAGTAAGCTTATCAGTTTTAGCATTGATTTTTCTATATTAAGAAATGCTTATTTACAACTCTCATATATGTTTTAGAATCCATTGTACACTCTAAAAAGATCTTGGAATGCAAATATATCTAATGAGCATAGTTTCTGAAATCTAACAGCTCAGATTTTTCTGTATCGGCCTGAACTCTGAGTTTCTGTCACAAACTGAAACATTATTTATCTGCTGGAAGACTTAATCAATCTCACAAAACAGAAATTATAATAACTTTTTAAAATAATCAAGTTGAGGATTAAAGATGATCTTGTATGCAAATTTCCTAGCAAGATGCCTTTAACAAAGCAAGTACATCCAACTTTGTTGTTGTTGTGATGGAACTTTGTTTCTCTCTCCATTCCTCTCGCTCAAAATGTCCTCAAATATAGGACAGCACTACAGCCAGGCATCTCTGCAATATCTCCACCAAGTGGCATTCAGCATCTGATAGAACATAGCCAGTAGGAGGAAATTCATCCATGCCTGGAAATTGTATTGAAATAGATTATATAAAAAAGTAATTTCTTCATGAGCCAAAATGCATCTTATCTAGGCCAAAGCACAGAGAATTATTTGAAAAGGTGCCAGGATTTCCTGACCTTTGACAAATAATCCACTTCACATGATCAGAAATGGGAATAAAATGGGTTTGGGGAGAAAGTCCTGGCTACTAAAATGTTTATGAAATACTGAGAATGTGCGTACTTCTTTGATCATATATCAGGGAATCATAATAATAAAATAGGCCATATGCAAATATAACAATGTGTTTTTTGTCCTACATTATGGCTGATCATTGCTTCCCAAATAGAAAATAAATGTCTCTTGGACAAGCTTCAGTTTTCTCCCTTTACAATTGGAGTATTGGAGTATGTACACTTTTCTTTTTTACTGACAATTTCTCAAAAGTCCAAGGTAAAGATATCGACTTTTACTGGATGGAGTGCTAATCATTACCCATTTCTGGAATGAATCCAAGGCAATAAATTAGAGCAGGCTATCAGCCCTGGTTGACTTGTAATGTTGAGCTGGGAGATTAAAAACCCACATGCAAAAATAACCTTGAATGTATTGGATAGGAAATAAACCTGGAAACCAAATGAGGAGGGCTGCAAGTGAAAAGTCTGATTAAGAAAGTGATAAAGAGATGGCTAATGAGAGGAAAGCAAGGGCCTTGATTAAAAATATTACGAAAAGAAATTCCATCAAATTGCTGTTTCTTACGTATCTTTCAAATATTTATATTCCTTATGTCTCCAAGGCATTGTATATAATATATATATATAATGTGTATATGTGCATATATGTGGATATATATATATATATATGTATATATCCACACATAGATAAAAGTTTGAATCATCGAGTCATTGTCCTTTCCTCAAAGAAAGTAAAGCTAGCAAGGCAAACACATACTCAAGGTAAGATTACAATGAAATATGTTAAGTGCTATAAATTAGATATGTGCAAGGGGCCACAGGAAATAACTCTAAATAATTAAATCAGTTATGGCTTTACAGGAGACAAGATATTTGAAGTGCATATTAAAGAGTAAGTCACATGCAAAATGAGGAGAAATCACCCCAGAGTGAGAGAAAAGCATATGCAAATGTGTCATGTTCACTGAGAAATGTTTATGGCCAGGGTACAAGGCAACTGTAAAATGAGGGAGCCTTGGCAAGAAAAGAGTCTGCACAAGTGGGTTGGGATATGATGGCAGATAATGTTTTATGTAATGATAACATCAATTGCAATTAAGAATTTACTGAAGAAAAGTGAAATAAAAAAGGATGTTTAGAAACATTAAAAACAAGATGGCCGACTGCTTTGATGTTGAAAGCCCCAGCTTGTCTTTCCAAAATACAGACATGCTATCTGTCAATAGACACATGGATAGATTAAAAAAATGTGTTATAAAGACCTAGTTGAGCAGAGGAATAAAAGCAGAGGGAATGAATGGATCCAGATGTCAACTTTAGAAAAGAAACCCAGAACTTAAAAGTGGGAATGTTACAGCCCAGAGGACATGAATGAAGGCTGTCAGTAAATGCTTAAAATTTGATACTCTGCCTAAAGCTGGAGTCTAGAAAATAAGAATTTCATCTGGAACACATATATGTCAGCTTGTAGGATACACATGGGGCAAAGGGACATGGGAAGAGATAGAGAGGGAAATCAAATCAAGAAATCAGAGCCTTAGTCCATAACACATAAAATTATTTGCTCCAAATATTTCATAGGACTTAAACAGGAATGTTTAAATATTGCTATAAAAATAAGCAATAAACTACAAACTTCTACCATAACAATGAATATAATAGAGCCTGGAAAAGTGAGAAACTGAGTACTACCTTTTAAACATCTCTTGGGTTTCACAATAGATAAATAGCAATTTCTATGACTCAGAAAAATCTCAAAAGAAGCAACATTGCCCAAATCCTTCTGTCACTAATATAATCATGAGAGCAAGACAGTAACAAAGTAATGGTAAAAGAAAAGTTAAATAAAGCTAGTCTCACTAATGCAAAGGCTTATGTGCAAAAATCCTATGTGATATATTGCTAATTTTATATAAAATATACTTAAATGCACAATAAAACAAGGTTTATTTCAGTAATACAAAGCCATTTGGGAATTATAAGGAGCTACCCAATGTATGTCAATATTTATCAAGTTTTAAAAATGTAAACAGCATAGAATCTTCTGGAAAAGACAACTAGAAAAGTGCAACACAGCACATAGCCCAGAAACAGAGACACATATAGAAACTACTTTGGGGAAAAGTTTCCCAAAATCCATAAAGCTTTGTACTTTGCTCTATCATCTCTTAATTATTTATCTAGGTAAATATTTATTTGTGTAATTCTTGTTCACAAATACAAGGCTGTTCATCTCACCATTGATTATAATAACAATAAAGAATAATCTAAAGTTTTATTCACAAGGAAAATACATTATGATATTTCACATTGTGAAAGTTGTTATAATAGTTAAAAACATTGAATTTGAAATATATTCATAATTCTCAAAAACACATTTACAAGTAAAAAACCAAGTTGTAGGGTCATAAATATAGTATTTTAACTGTGTAATTTTTAATTCCCAATACCCTATCATTTTTATAATAATTACATGTATGTAATAAACATATAAGCATATAGATTATAACTATATACAAAATATTCATGCATGTCCCCAGTATAGGGAAAAATTGAAAAAAAGATTGGAAAGATTTATAAAAAAGAAATTCAACCTTAACAATCTTTATTTCTGTACAAAATGATGCACATACAATTTAACAATGTAATTCTGGATGGTGGGTACATATTTTTCACTATAGTTTACTTGAAATATTTTTAGCTCTATTTTATTAAAATTTGGACAAAATAAAAATTAGAAGCTTCAAATATGATATGCAGGCAGAAGCCTGTGAGAAGAACTCTATGTTGGAGATTATAGCAAGGACATCTCTGAGAACCTGACTAACCAAATAGTCTGGATTTGTAAGGAGGGGTATGATTTTAAAAGACTTTGTCAGTCTAATTAAGAGAGTATAATGAGTGAGGGGACCCAGAAGTTCAGGAGGAATGAGACAACTATAGTGTTGGTGAGAAAATTGAAGCAGAAAAGTTAAACAAAAATCCTACTATTACATGCAGGTCAGATGTAGCCTCTGGAACTAAATTTCAATATGCCAGTCAGAGCAGCAGAGAGCTTTAGGGAAAAGCCACCCCAAGTCCCATGGAGTGAGTGCATAAAAGATAAATACATTAACATAGACAGAATGCAGGAAGTGAAGCAGCAGGGGTATGGAGGAAAGCCACGTATCAAATGCATAAAAATCTAATAGCTTATATTATATGCATGTATATATGCAAGTTCTAACCATTTTTAATGGAGGTGAAATTCACATAATATAAAATTAACCATTTTAAAGTACAAAATTCAATAACATACACACAATATTGTACAGCTATCACCCAGTTCTAAAACATTTCATCAACAACAACAAAATAAAAATCCTCCCATAATACTATAGTGATGCATGCATACCTATTTCCCAATCTCTGTGCTTTGGTAACCGCCAATATGTTTTCTGTCTCTATGGATTTGCCTAATCTGTATTTTTTTATAAACAAAGTGATACCATATGGCACCTTATATTTCTGGCTTCTGTCACCTAGTGCAAGGTTTTTGAGGCTCATCCAAATTAATGCACGCATCAATACGTCATTCCTTTTTATGGCTGAATGATAATAGTAGTATTTCCAAAATCGTTGTTTAGCTCCTGGATTTCTGTTTGTTAGTTGTTTTGGTTTGTTTTCCTTGGAAATTATGTAAAAAATCTCCAGTATTTTCAGTGCATAAGTATTATTAGCTTTTAATAGCTTTTGTATGAATGCACTAGTTTTACTTTCGTGTGGCAATTTTGTTATGCCCCTTAATTCAATACCTTAGTATTGCGCCCTCTAGGTGAATTCTAGGAGAAATATTGATACAATGCCTTGAATACAACCCCTAACTCCCACAACAAACATATGCACAACAACTATCTTGTAGTTTTGTTTGTCAGTATAATGAGAGAAGAATTGAAAATATGAATGATTACCAACATGGTGCAATTGGATTTATTCTACCTAAATGTTACCAATGAGCTGGGAGTGGTGATGCACACTCGTAATCCCAGTACTTGGGAAGCTGAGACTCTCATCAACCTAGTGAGACCCTGTTTAAAAATAAACATAAAATAAGGCTTGGAGTGTAGGTCAAAGGACAAATGCCCCTGGGTTCAATCCCCAGTACCAAAAAAAAATTATCAATGTCTTCCAAATATCTTTTTCATGTCTAATGGGAAAATCATGTAAAATTTACACCTCAATTATGTATATTTTTTCATTTTTTAACATTTGCTCTTGTAAGCATATAGTCAATGACCAAAGCATAGAATCAGGTTGTCAAAGCAGACACGCACAAATCAAGATCTCACTTAGCATCAAATTTTACGTCTAACTTTGAGGAGGGAGGCAAACGAGGGCTTTGGATGAAGCAAAGAGGAGTGTGCGATGTGGAGTCTGGCTCCTCGCACTCTTCATTCCCTCATGGAACACATACTTTTAACCTAGAGCAGTGGATGGGGTTTCCAAGTGAAGCTTGCAAAGTCACCTCCCACAGCACAAATATTTAAATGATGAAATATAACCATTATATACCCCTTTAGTACAGTACATGCAGGCCTCGCCCTTTCCCAATAAAGGAAATGAGTGGATTGCTAATTGAGCACATAAGTGGAAAGAGATTTGTAACTCTGGTACCAAAGAATCGAATTGCTTTTCATCTGGGGCAAGAAGCAGGAGCAGCAAAGAGTCACAGTGTCTCTGGACCTGATGCCCCAGCAATATATGCAGAGTCCAGTCTTTAAATTCACCTGTGTGTGCTGAGACATATTACTGGTAAAGGAAAGTATTGTCTAGCTTCCCCAAGTCTCTTTATCCAACATTTGGAAACAGAACTGTCCATCTCTTTGGACTAAGTAGGCCTTTTGTTTGTTTGTTTGTTTGTTTGTTTCTAATTCCATGAAGGTGATGATAGCCATTAGGTCAGAAACGATGCCCAGGAAAAGTGAGTGGTACCCTCAACACTTTTATTCTAATTTGGGGGTGGGAAATGCCCTAGAAAGAAATCAAGGCAGTTGATCTGTCTCTACTCCCAACGTCTTGGGAAATTAGTGAGTGGTACCTGGGAAGAGAAACACAGTTTATCTATAGGATTTCCTTAGCACCATATCTGGAGCTAAGGAACTATTTACACAGTACGTTAGCCCAGAATCTATGAATGCATTTTAAGACAAGAAGTAGGTTTAGAACTCTTCAGGATTTGAAATATTAGGCACACTACTTCTGAGTATTCAAGACTGCAGAAAGTTTTGTTATTATTAAATATTTTGCAAACTGCTTGTTGAAGTTTTCAAGACTGTTCTTAACAAAGCTGAAGCCTCTGTTCAGCCTTCCCCTACCTTTCTCTCTATCTTTCTAGTCTTGCTACCTGTCTCGGGGTCTCTTTGTCTCTTCCTGTCTTTCGCACACACCTCGCAGTGGTACCCCTACACCTAACCCTTTTCTCTAATGCAATGGGGTTTGACCCTCTACTAACATGACTCCAGTCACAAAACAGAGGATCTCATTAAAAGCAAAACTATTTTTGCCTTATCTGAAAACACAGGTAATTTATTTCATTAACTTATTCAATTTTTTCCAGGAAGCACCTTACAATATTTCCAATGGCTATAAATTCACCATTAATGTAAGTGCTTCTGAAAATGATGGGAATATTCATTATTCTTTTTTTATTTTCATCATAAGGTGCCCCAAATATTACTTGAACATAGTAAGTGCTGAACAATGATTTGTTAAATAAATAATAAATTTCTATATATTTATTCAGTCCAATCAACTCAGGACTAATACAATTCTCACTAATTAAAGGCCTTAGAGTAAAAGCCTGATCTTTGCCACCAATTCTGACCTTAGTTGCTGCTAGAAGCATCTTATAATAGGAATAGTTTAAAAAGCAAAACAAAAACAGAAAGAGTTTTAATCAATTTTTTTAATAGAAAGCAGGAGATAACCCATATCATTGAAGACTGCATAGTTTCAGTTCAGGGTCCCTCGACAATTGTATAGCCTTTACTGTGGACCCCATACCCCCATATTTTCTGCCCTGCTTGATGTGAACTGATCCCTGCATTTCCTGATCATGTTGAGAAAAAATCTGTTTCCTCATTTTTCAATGAAGGTCGTTGATATTTTTCAAAATAACATTTTCCCACAAAAAAATACATAAAGGAAGGAAGAAAAATAACCCATCCAGAAATGGGAGCTTTTAATGATGGCTGATATCCTAGGTTTGGCAGGCTGGGAAATTAAGTGCACAATACGAGTGCTGCTTCTTGTCCTTACCTACCATTCTCTGTGGTGGAAATGTCAGACACATCTTTGAAATTTTCTAACTGTAAATACTCCTGGGATTATTTCTTAATAAATTGGGACTTCATTTATTCCATTATATGCTTCCAGGTTTGTCATACTCTATCAGCTCTTAGATATCACTACCTAGAAACAGCCTTTATCCATTTAGTTAGTTTTTTTTTTTTGATAGTTGCTAAGTCAGTCACATGGAGATGCCATCAACTCTAAGGATTCTGCCTTGGTTTGGCCTTCTTGGATAAGGTGGAATTTCTCCTTTGTTCAGTACTTCCCCAGACTTCCATCAGTTATGATCTTATTTTTAATATATTTCTTTTATCTTCTGCCTGCATATAGGAGCTTATATATTCTTTACCTGTCCTGTTTACCTAATATAGGTACATAGATAGATGTATGCATGTATACATACATACATAGGTACTCATTATCTTTTTTTTAACCCTCCAAAGAAATTTCAAACTCATTCTTCAAGATGAACAAAGAAATTCTCCCTCCACACTGTTTTTCCTGTGGAGCATTAATAGGTTCCTTCCCTATTCCTTTTAACTTGACTTCATTCCAGCTACATTGCTGCTGTATAATTTACCTCCAATTATTCACTCCACCTTTTCCTATATTATCGTTAAATGATAATCATATATTTTTTGTTTAGGGGACATGCCAATTACAGAGATTCCTTCTCACTTTTACTGAGTGGGACTGTAATAGTGTCCACGTAAAATTAAACCACTCAAAGCAACTTTGATAATCAATGGGAAACTTTATGGTTGTTCCCTAACCTTTAAATTTTTGTCAAAAATTGTAAAACTATCAGTTTTAAATGTATAGCGGAATAAAAGTAGTATTTACTTAAGCAACTATAATTTAAAACATTAAAAACATTGATGATTTAAATGTTTTATTTCTATTTCTTTGTAAAAATAAATGTATCAAGGGTAGCTTTGGGAGCTGGTGATGTAGTTCAGTGGTAGAGTACTTACCTAGGAGTAAGGTCCTGAGTTCCATCCCCCAAACCACAAAAAAAAAGTAGCATGAAAAGTGATTGTTTTCTTCTTCTTATATACCTTACAAGACAGAGTATTTTTTATGCCTTGCTGAATTATCATATTACTTTCTAAGTTTTGGCTCAGCTTCCATCATTTTTATGTTTCCCACTTTTAATTTTGAGAGTCCTACTATGAGGATTTTTTCTGGTGTCATTTTACCTATGACACTGTCTTCCTGTCTCTTACCATCACTTTCTTCATTTATGCTAAGTTCTCCTTCACTGTGTTTCTTTCTCTGCATTTCTAGAGTCTTGCCAATGGTATTAGTGTCAACATAACCATGATTAATTTTTGCAACCCCATTTATGTTCAACTGGAATTTTAACTCCAGCAGTATTACCTTTTGTTTCTTTGCTGACTTTCATTTTTATTGGTCAGTTCTCTCCTTTGATTATTCTTCTTTTCTTGTAAAAGAACACAGAGTCCTGTCACTACAAAGAGACAAGGAGATAACACAAATATGTGTTTTGTTGCTTGCGCATGAATTGAATAACAGATGCACAGTGAAAACTCACTAACAGATTTAGGAAGATGTGATGTCATTGGTCACTGTCATGATGTGCATATATTCTTTATATTGTAATTTGTGCAATGATGAGCTAAGAGCAAAATTTTCATTTTATACAATTATTCATAATTTATATACCATGACAACTGAAATTTTAATCACAACTTTGGGAGACTGGTGTTATTTTACTAAATTGTAGTAACTTGAATTTGTGCATATCCAAACTATTTTTTTTTTTTTTTTTTT
>PVJS01018824.1:20453-34512 GCA_004027185.1 Glis glis | reverse complement strand
CCAGCCTCAGCTCTCGCTCTGTCTCTGTCTCTGTCTCTCTCTGTGTCTCTCTCTGTCTCTCCTTAGTGAGGCCCTCCGCAACCTCGTGAGACCCGGTTTCAAAATAAAGCATAAAAAATAGGACCGGGGGCGTAGCACGGAGGTAGAACGCCTCTGCGTTCAATCCCTGGTCCTGCAAAAAAAAAAAAAAAAAAAAAAAGAGAACCACACAGGAAAAGGGCCTTTGGAGCCTGTAGAGGATTCTTCTGCAGGTCTGCAGAGGATTGTGGGAACAGTGAAAAGTAACTGCCCACACCTGCAGAAAGAGCCACCTGAAGGAATAAAAGGAAGCAATCCTAGGCTCAATGAACAATAGAATACGTCTGTTCTCACCACCCAGAGGGGAGCCTTGCTTGCGATTCAGAGGCATCAGGCCCTTGGAGAGAGACACCTCCATCAAGGGGCAAAATTACTCCTTGATGAAGTGCAGCTCTGCTCCCATGTGAACAAGTTCAAGAGCAAGACCAAGCAGGATCCAAGTGCTGCCAAGTAGCTAATGAAGGGAGAGTGTGTGTGGAGAATGCAAGTGTATCGAGAGAGAACTCAAAACATGAAATTCTCAATGGCCAATATCCAAATGAAAATGATTGCCCGTGTAAGAAGAAAAGAAACATGACTCACAATAAGAATAAAAATCAGTGAACTTGAAGAAACCCAGATGATGGAATTAGTAAACAAGACCGTTAAAACTGTATTCTACATATTTAAGAAGCTAGAAGAAAGGTTGAATAATCAAAGGGGAGAGAAAGAGACCTATCTATCTATCTATCTATCTATCCATCCATCTATCTATCTATCCATCTATCTATCTATCTATCTATCTATCTCTAGATAGATAGATATTTATACAGTTTCAGAAGTTTAGCCTTGAGTGAATTTTAGTGGAAGAGCTCATCAATGTTTCCTACTTAAAATATTTTTCTCACTTTTTATTGATGTCTCCTGTTTTAGAAGGCAGCCATCAATAAAAAATTAAGTAAGGGGCAATCTGAATACTAAACATCTTGTGATATTCAAAAATTTTCCTCCCCCCAATGCTAAATCTATCTTTGGAAATAGTAATTGACCAATAATTAAAAAGCTAATTCTTTGGAGAGAGACCATCAGGCAGGCTATGCTTACAGAACCTCAACACATCCTCATCATTTGCTTAAATTTTAAAGTAAAATTGCCTTAGACACTTAAATAGGGGTTCCCCAAATACCAAGACCAGTTCTCAAGGCTCTGATTTTCCAACCAAAGATGTCTCTCAACTTTGAGTGGATAGGTAGGAATATTACGTGTGTGTGTGTGTGTGTGTGTGTCTATATATGTGTGTGTGTCTATATATGTGTGTATATATGTGTATCTATATATAGTATATATAGAGAGAGAAAGAGAGTGATTTGGGCCTTTATATCTTTACATATTATATATCTGATATATAAAGACTGAAATCAAACTTATTATATACATATAAAATCAATATATTTATATAAAGACTTAAGTCAAACTTACAAAAGTGAAAATGACTAAATACGAAGTAAAAAATACACTGTCTGGGATGAATTGATGTTTAGGCACTACAAAAAAATGGTAGACTTGAAGACAGAGGAGTAGAAACCATCTAAAAATGGAAGGGAAACCATCTAAATTAATAACTGGGTGTCTCCTCAGTGAGCTGTGGAATAGCTTCAAGCAGCCTCACACACATGCAATTGGAGACCCAGTAGTAAAATAAACAATTTAGAAATCCTTAAAGAAATGACAGAATATTTTCCAAATTTGATAAAAATTTTAAACCACTGATCCAAGAATACTCAATGAACTCCAAGCACAAGAGACTTGAAGGGATTGGTACTAAGAGACATAATCAAAGTACCTGGAACTTGAGATGAAGAGAAAACTTAAAAATAAGCCAATGAAACAGACACATTATGTGCCGAAAAACAAAAATAGGGATGACAGCAGATGATTCGTAAACAATGCAAGCAAGAAGAGAGCTGAGCCACATCTTTAAAATTCAGGGGGAAAAAAAGATTGTCATACTGGGAATCTAGACCCAGCAAAAATGTCTTTCAAGAAGATGGCAAGACAAAGACTTCTTAGAGAAAAGGTGAAAGAATTCAGCAGCAGCAGGCCTGCACGGCCATAAATGTTAAAAAGAATTTCTTCAGGCAGAAGAAAGATGATTCTAGATGGAAATCTACATCTAGACCAAAAAGTGAATGAATGGCACACTGGACATGATAAATATCTGGATAAGTAGAAAACATTTGTATTCAAGTATCTTTTTAAAATTGTTGTCTATTTAAAGCAAATATATAGTATGGGATTTATCCACATGTAAAAGTAAGTTGTATAAGTTGTGTCACAATAATAGACAAATTGAGGAGGGGAAAAATGGTAGTATTCTGCCATCCCATTCTGACACCACATAGGAAGTGGCGCCCTGTCCCTGAAGGCGGACAGTGGTACGCTATTGGTAAGTTAACAGTAATAAATCAGTGATCACTTCAGGGCTTACTGTATCCATCTTTTTGATGCATATTTTGTGCTAAAAATAGCACAATAAAGAAAGTTATCATTAATTGGTCAATGAAGGAAATAGGATGCAATAATAAAAATAATTCAAAATTAGGCAGAAAACCTTTTTGAAACGAGAACAAAGGAAAGAAGAGGAGACATGGAAAAATAGCAAGGTGATACATTTAAACACAACATTTCCAACAATCCCATTAAATGTAAAACACCCTGTTTTAAAGCAGAGCCTGTTAGATTGGATTTTTAAAAAGTGGCATACAGCTATATCCTACCTGTAAGAAAAACACTTAAAAAGTGAGTTACAGTAAAAGGATGGAAAAAGACCAATCAAAAGAATTCTGGAGTTGCTATACTAATATCAGATAAAGTATATTTTAGAACAAATAATATTACCAACGATGAAGAAGTTCATTTCATAATGAAAAAGAGCTTAATTATCAAGAGAACATAATTTTAAATATATGTTCACATAATGACAGAGCTGTAGAATGCATGAATCAAAAACTGATAGAATGAAAAAAGAAACATTCAAATCCACAATTATAGTCAGAAATATCAACAACTTTCAGCCAGCAATTGACAGAAAATCAGCAACATGTAGACCATTAAATAACTTTATCAATCAGTTTGACATGATTGTCATCTATAAAACACTTCACCCAACAATATGTATTCTTTTAAAATTATTATTAACACATTTTTCTTAGATGACAAGGGGATGAGAGAAGGAAGAAAACAAAAATACTTGATTAATATATATAAACATATTAATATAAAACTAAGGAATAAATATTATAATCCTCCTGTTTCAGTCAACATTAGCACTGCTATGACTGAAAAAAAACTTGATGACCATAACTTAGAGGAAGGAAGATCTATTTGCTCACAATTCTGGAGATTTCAGGGGTTCAGTCAATGTTAGGCCAGATGAAGTTGCTGGAGCTCAGGGCACAGTGCAGGAAGCAGAGAGAAAGCACAAGGGCTC
Source organism: Glis glis (assembly GCA_004027185.1). NCBI lineage: Eukaryota > Metazoa > Chordata > Mammalia > Rodentia > Gliridae > Glis > Glis glis. The sequence continues at coordinate 30,965 of PVJS01018824.1, read as the reverse complement.
TGCTGTCACATCACAGAGTCCAGAAGCAAGCCAGAGTGCAAGGGGAGGAGGGATCATATCTAATCCCCAAAGCCACATACCCAGGAGCCCTTCTCAGCAACCAAGCCCAGCCTCCACTATGGCTGTCATGTCTCTGTGAGGTCTGGGGAACATTCTAAATCCAAACCACAATACTTCCTTTCTGCAGCTGGTCACAGGGTTATAGCTGGTATTGATAGCTGCCTTCTTCCTCTACCCACTCCAGCAAGCACCTCAGCCTACTGTAGCAGTACTGTAGCAACTAAGCTACAGTACCATCTCTCATAAACCTAATCACAGCACATGGAAGAGCTATAAAAAACACTGCAGGTCTCCTGTATTCCACATATGTCCCCCCCACACACACACAATGTATAATAGCAACCCAAATTCCATTAAGTAGGATGAATTGCCCCAACCAGTACAGAGACTCCCTTGTTTGCTTATTGATTCAGAGGCATGCGGTTTCTAAAGTAGCCTGGTGGCCATTTCATATTTCAGCTCCAAGGAATTATTGAGATATTGAATTATTGAAATATTTTCCAGTTGAAAGAATTCTCCCCTTTGGAACTGAGACCTCTGAGCCTGCAGAGCCTAAGGTCACAAAGAGAGTGAAAGCAAAACTTTCATTAGTAGATCACAAGGGTAATAACAGAGAGCCACCCCGACTTCTACTCCTGATTCCTGGACATGTGAATTCTGGCTGGGGGTGTGAAGCATGACAGATTGGACATTGATTTAGTGCTGCTGATTTATACCACAGTCTGGAGGACATTACTCCAGGAGGACACGAGAAGCTACAGACACCCAGTCAAAACCTGGAGTCTTCTAAAGTCCAATCCACCATTCTGTCAAGTCAGTTGTTTCAGGATGATTGTGACTGTGCCAATATTCATGGATTTTATGAGCATGGACACTCCATTTACCGTAGAAACAAGTTTCCTGATCAGAACTGATGTGATGTAGAATACCGTGACGGTGGGTAAGCCACACTGTAAGTCCACAGATGGCAGGTGGCAGAGGCACTGTGGACAGAGAAGAATAAGTCAGAACCCAGAGTAAAGGTTTATTCTGATGAAATCAAAGTACTGTCCCTTTCATGAGAGAAATGGTCCAACCTAATCAACCCATCACCGTAACTGGCTGACCCCGTATCAAGGGCTCACTGCAGGTTGAGCTGGCTGTGGCTGTATCCACAGCAACCTTGGTGGGTGAAGTTTAAGTTACTAAGCCTTGTTCCTGCCATTGTGTCCATCTGCTCCTGAGCCTATTGGGCAAAGACAAGAGTAGTTGGGGAAATGGGGCCAACTGGAATACACAGAACTGGTCACATTGGATTATTAAAATGCTCCTCTAAAAAAAACATGAAATAAAAGGCTCCTCTTCAAAGTCACATTTTTGAGACCCAAGTATCTGCCCATCATGTTCCCATTCAGAGAAGTCTGTCCACACACCTCTTCTCAGAGCTCTTTGTCATCAATTTTCAGATCATGTTCCTGCCAAGTCCCACCCGAGATCCAGTCCAGTCATTAGCGATGGCTCATGAATCAGTGTAACATTGTGCATCTGGCTATTTCTCCTTCTAAGCAAAATAAACAAGCTGCTCACAGTGCTACTTGCTGAGAGGACCTGCCTTCACCACTGTCCTTCAGGACCACCCAAAGTGTGGCTGCAGTGTGGCAGCCGTCCACTTTCTGTTGGTGCCTACAGGTTATACAGAACAACCTTGAAATCAGGGTGGAGCAGGAGTGGAGGCCATGGGAGTTTGAGGTCTTACTTGTGTTTTCAAGACCCAGTTGATGATGGGATTCTGTGTATACTCCACCTTACAGCATGGCAGTCAGCACATACTCAATTTATAATGAGTAGCTTAAGATACATAGTAAGTTAGTGGCCCAACATGTGTCTCAGCTATATGGGAGATGCAGAAAGTGAGCTTTAAACCTTAGAAAGACAGGACTCATAAGGTCAGAAATTCCTCAACATCAGAAGGTTCAAAAGTTAGACAACCAAAAAAATCATGACAAATGTCGACTACAACCTAATCCTTAATTTCCCAACATCACTTGCACTATTCTTCCCATGATTAAATTTAACAACATCTATCATAAACCAGGTGCGGTAGTGCACACCTATAATCCCAGTACCTAAAAGGCTGAGACAGAAGGATCACAGGTTCGAGGCCAGCCTTAGCAACTTAGTAAGACCCTATCTCAAAATAAAAATAGAGGTCTGGGGGTATAGCTCAGAGGTAGAATTCCCCTGGGTTCAATCCTCAGTACCACCCCCTACACACCAAAAACATCCTATTCTTATATGAGATATATTTATAAGACAAAATGCCTTCACCCACCTTCAAAATAGAGCCAACTAAAAGAATTATCAGTTTCTGCACCTACCTCCAAATTCAGATTATCTGAATGACATCTAATCCTCCTTTAAGTTGCAATTCCAACTTGACATTTTGCAAATAATAAGCTAAATTGGCGAATTAACCACCAGTAAAATATACTATAAAAATACATGGGAATCAGCAATGTGAAATTTAAGTAAAATATATACATGAAACAGTAAAGAAAATATCAATATAGATAACTTCCAATTTCTCATCGTACCTCTATATTAGTAACTTAGGAATTCTGTCAGTTGACTATGGTCACATTAATGCTGCATAACAAGCAATCATGAAATTTTTGTGGCATATACTTGATTAGTTAGTTCATGAAACTAATGGTCAACTAAGGTCGACTAGTTGAGGCTGGACCAGCTGGGCAGTTTTGCTGGTCTCAGTTGGGTAGGCTCACGTGTCTGTGGCTAGCCAGGGGCTGGCTGATCTAGGCTGGGCTTGGTTGAGGTTAGCAATGTTCCACATGTGAGTCCTCCTGGGACTAGCAGGATAGACCAAGCATGTTCTTGTCATAGCTCTTCTGAAGGTGCAAGAAAACAAGTGGAAACTGGTGAGATCTAAGACCTAGACTTGGAACTGGTACATTATAACTCCCACCTTACTCTACTAGCCAGAAATGTGGCCAGATCCAAAATCAAGGGGCAAAAAATGGTCTGATGAAGGAAAGGGTCTAATAATATATATTACCAAGCATTTCTTCTTCCACTACCCATTCCATGTTGTTTTTGCCTTAGTCAGAACTTCAGCATGTTGGGGATTTTGCCTGGTGAGATGATACAAACATCATCTCTGAAGGACCTTTAGGGAGTCTACAGCTATGAGATTTCTTTAAGTTTCTCTGCACTTTTCCCAGTGGTCTTGGATCCCTTTCATGGAATTTTTATTAACTGTTTAATGTTTAATGTCTCGGATGATACTAAGACACAAAGGACCCCAAGGAAGGAGTAGTCAGAGAAGCAGCAAGAAAATGAGGCAAGTGTGGTTTCATAAGAAAGACAAGAAAATAAAATATTTCAAAAACAATCAGGTGATCACAAGAGAAGATGGATACTGAAAAAAAACATCCTTTGGGTTTAGCTACACGGAGGCGATTCATGAGTTAGCAAGAGCCATCCCCATGGAGTAATGGTAGAGAGAGCCAGAAAAAATTGACGTATTAGTTTATATCATGGTTCATGAAATAGTTGTTTAAAATAGGCATAGTCGGTTCTTTTTATGACACAGTTCTTCCACTAGATGCACCAGGCTCCCAGTGTCCCCTGCTGGGCTCTTTGGTGGGACAGCTAATGTACGTCCTATAGGTACCAGTGGGCTTTGATGGGCTCAGTTCATCTACTGCCCAACTGCATGAGTGTTCCCTAGTCCTCCCAGTTTCCCTTGCTTCACCAACCCCTAGGAGTTAGGAATTCAGGAGGATGCAGCGACATCTCTGCCGCTCAGCACCAAAGTCTGCTATTCCTTTGCATGGAGTGAGTTAAAGGTTACCCTCATTTTCTTAACTTCCCCTAGATCTATCCTTTTCTTACAACCTTTCCTCAAAGTTCTGGCATATGATTTTAACCTCTCCCATATTTCCTGTGTCAATACAAGGTGGTTTTTATTTTTTTACATTCTTAAATTTCAGGACACAATGAACAACTACAAAATAAAACAAGACACAACATCCAACCCCAATGTTAACTTAGGTAGGGGATAGGGCCTCAGATACAAGGACAGGAGAGAAAACACCACTGAACATCGGCAGAGGGACCTGGGTGAGACAGGGTCACTTTATGACACTGTGGGAGCCGCTGGGACACTACACAGAAGGTGCAAGTTTTCCAAGTAGAAACTCTTAATCCAAGGCTTCCATGCGCAATGCATCCTCATCGCCCTCAGGTGTGGGGAGGCAGATCTCATCAGAAACAGCCGCCTGGGCTCCTCTGCTGTCCCTCTGCTGTCACGTCATTTCCATCAAGGCCTGGGCGTAGCATGACGCTGTGGCAGATGTGGTGGCAATTCTGGGGATGCACCAAGGAGAAGCCAAAAGCAAGGAGTGCATTTCAAACAGCAGTCCCACCCAGGCCTTGACAGCCCACCTCAGCCTCAACCACAGCTTCTCCACAATGAGGTGGTCAGGGTTGATCTCCAGGTCCTTTGGGGCCATTATGTAGCCCACTATAGAGCTGTCCCCAAGTGCCTGGGCCTTCATGGTCTGTTCCATGGTGGCTGTCCAGCCATAGTGCCAGACAGAGTCAGCAGGGTGAAGCCCAATGGAGATCATCACTTTCGCAACCTTCCTGTACAAGCTTTTCTTTCCTGAGCTTGCATATGTTCTCAAAATTCACCTTGCTCTCCTCCCTCCCCTGCATGCCTTCTCTTCTTTTCCTTTTCCTTCTCAGGTAGCCCTATGCTCTCCTTTGGAACTTAGGACAGGCTGTTGCATATAATACTGGTCAACAGGCTCAGTGCCCTGCTTCCGCACTCTCTCCACAAAAGGTGGACATGGACCCTTGATCATCATGGTATGGCTTCAGCATCATTATTATTTCTGAATAAACACTACCACATTGATCCATCCTCTTAATGCAAGCAGAAATCCTTTTCTTTGAAGAAAGGCAGTCTTCATTTATAGCTTTGAAAATGACAGAGTAAAACCTGGAGTAATGCTATGCTGTCTGAACCAAAATTTAACTTCAGCTACTTTCTACTTTAATGAGACTAAGGCAAGTAATTCAAGTGGCTAATATTCATTGAGGCTTCCTTATGGGCCAGGTCCAGTAATATGTCCATCTTGTTCATTAACTCACCTAATGTTGCTACACTACCATGAGAGCTCTTTGTGGAAATAGCTGGGCTTCTGGGTCTCCTTCATGCTAGAGACATACTCTGACAGAGAGGTCACCTCATTCTCAGCGTAGGAAGTGTGACAGCACAGAAGCTCTGTAAGGTGTTGCCCATTCATGGAATCCTCATCCCAAGCTTTAGATTTTTAGAGAGTGCCTCCTAGAATTTCTTATAGTTCTCCTTCTTGTATTTCTTCCTTATCATAGCCCTATAGTCTTTCCTCAACTCAGAGAAGAGCTCAAGGCATTTCTTAACAATGTTTTTGAAAATCCCCTTCAATATTTTGCTCCTTGGAGGTATTTCTCAGATGTTTGGGGACAGATCCTCAGGGTCAACTACATCGTGACTAAAGTTGATATACTCTGGTATCAAATCATCACAGATACACACGATGAACACACAATAGACACAGTTGGACATTGTTCTTTCTCTTCCTATTTTCAAAGGGAGGTCAAAGGGAGAATGGAGAGAGATTAATAGCAATGTCCTGAATTCCAGCCTTCTACAAAGAAGTGCCTGACTGCCTCGTGGTCTTCCAAGTCACGGGTAAGGCTCTTATCAAAAGATCCGTATTCCTCCTGGGTGATGTCATTGGGGTTTCTGGTCCACATGGGGTTGTTTTTGTTCAGTTCTTCTTGTTCAGTGTATTTCTCCTTAGTCTTCTTGGTTTCCTCTTGTTGCCCTCCTTCGGTCATGCTCATCTGAACCCGCATCCTCAATCTTGGCTTCTCCTTGCCATCCTACCTTCTTCCTTCTCGCCTTTCTCTTCCTCTGCCTCATCATTGCTGGCTTCCTTCTCCAACTAAAGTGAGATGAGATGGCCAAGGAACTGCAAGAGTTCCTTCACCACTTCCTTGACCTGCCTCTCCTCTAAGTATGCTGGTATTTTTTAAGATGAACAATCACCATGACCTTGGCCAACAGGCTCGCCATGGTCGGCACAAAGGGAAGGATCCCCCAGAAGAGTCCCAGGCATACAGTCCACCATCATTACACTTTGTGATCACAACTGCCTCTTCTGCCATCAGGTACACAGAATAAAAGCCACATCAAATTATTCAATCATGGAGATGTTTTCACCAGCTTGAAGAGCCTCCATAAAACCTTGATACCAGACTTGGAAACAGTTCCCAATTTGTTTACAAAATCAGGCTTAGTCCTCCCCATGCCTGTGTCCACCAAAGTCAGGTGGGTTCCTGACAGTTGGGATGACGTCACTTTTCAGGTTTTCACCACTGTCCAATCTAGAAGGCCCCCTCGGGCTGTCATAGAAAGTTTTGCCAACTCATCAAAAGCCTGAGAGATCAACTCCCAAAGGAAAATGTCCTTATTGAAATATGAGGTCTGGATGATGAAGGACATGAGTTAGAAATTTTCTGTATGGTGGACAAAAGTCTCCAACTCTCCTCTCTGTGGTGCAAGTCCTCAGGCATCCAGAAGATAAAACACTGCTAGTCCTAGAGAAGAGAACAGGTTGGGACCGTATCCAACTCGCACATAGCACCCAGACTGTTATATAGTTACCTTTTCCTTTGGACATTACAGTGGAAATTTAGAAAGTAATATATCTATTTATATATTAGTATTTATATGTAAATTATTTGGTATAAACATATGCTAACATTATATGTTGTTTTATATATATATATATATATATATATATATATATATATGTTGAGATGTTTATATCTAGAAATCCTAGAAGTTTAAAATTGCTCAATAACCAGGCATGGTGGTGCACGCTTGTAATCCCAGTATTTGGGAGGCTGAGACTGGAGGATCAGGGTTCTTGGCCATCTTCAGCTACTTAGTGAGGCCCTCCGCAACTTAGTGAGACCCTGTTTCAAAATAAAGAATAAAAAATAGGGCTGGGGATGTAGCTCAGAGGTAGAAGCCCCTGGGTTCAATCCCCAGTACCGCAAAAAATAAAAATAAAATAAAATTGGTCAATAAACAAAACTATTAAATTTGTAAAAGACTGCCATACTCACTTAAGTTGTCTATCAAGAAACAGGAAATGTATTTTCCTTCTAGATTTTTCTATCAATATGATGATTTTGCTTTTCAAATGATTTAACCATTATGTGAGGTGAGAAGAGGGACTTCATTTATACATCTGCAGAGGTTAAATCTAGGGAAGAATCAAGTAATAAAAACCTACATATGTTCAGAAGCCTACATATGGTCAACTTATCCTACATACATATGAAAATTTATATTCTTTGAGGTCAAAATTTTCTTTAGAAATAATTGACTATATAAAAATAAATCAGAATTATTCGTCTTTTCCTTCTCTAGTTACTGAACAATTAAAGCTATTGCCTAATTTACACACTTTGTGGAAAAGACCATCATTAACTTGCAAACATACAGCTGTAACATGGAGACTCACTTGATCATGGTGTAACTTCAGCATCATTTTTTTTTTTTTTTTTTGCGGTACCGGGGATTGAACCCAGGGGCTTTCTATCTCCGCGCTACACCCCTGGCCCTATTTTTTATATTTTATTTTGAAACCGGGTCTCACGAAGTTGCGGAGTAGAGAGAGAGAGACAGGGAGAGAGAGAGTGTGCGAGCTGAGGCTGGCCACGAACCTGGATCCTCCGGTCTCCGCCTCCCAAAGTACTGGGATTACAAGCGTGCGCCACCACACCCGGCTCTTCAGCATCATGATTATCTCTGAATGAATACTACTACCACTTTGCTCTACCCTTTCAATGCAAGCAGAAATTCTTGTCTTTGAAGAAAGGCAGTCTTCATTGACAGGTAAAAGAAATAAAATGGCATAGTAAAGCCTGAAATAATGCTAGCCTGTCTAAACCAAATTTATATTCAGCTACTTTCTCCTTTAATGAGAAAAAAGCAAGCAATACAAGTGGCTCACATCGCCTGAGGATTCCTATGGGCCAGGCCCCGTAATAAGTGCATGTTATGCATTAACATAATTATTGTCTCCACACGACTGGAGTCTGGTGCTGATGGCCACTCCATTTTACAGTTTAGAAAGTCGAGGTTTAGGTAGGTTGTCTAAGACCCTTTTCTTAAATATCCATGAATCAAATATAACATTGAATTTGCCTGACATAGAAAGAGGTGCTGCATAATTATGAACGGTCTCTGTACTGTGACACCCCAGGACTATGCCTTCTGTAATGCTATCACATACCTATGCTTTTGTAAAGCACTCCAGTCTACTCAAAATTGAAGAAAGTGATTCACTTCAGCAAAATCCAGATGGCTAATTTTATCATGCACAATTTATTACATTGTGTATAGGATAGTAGGATTCTTATGTCATAGAACAATTTTATACCTAATTTTATATCTTAAATTAGAAATTATTTGACATCTTTACACTGTACTACAATGTTAAATTTAAAGAACATATTTAATCTCAATATTCGGCAATAAGACATCTTTCGCAATGAATATTAATATACTTGTTTCATGTAATGTAATGTCATCTATATGCCTGCGTCTTAGAAATGAAAAAAAAACAGTCCCAAGAATCCTAAGACATATGTTTTAAGTGAAAATCATGCCAGTATTCTTGGTATTTTATTTTAACATGCTCTGTCGACCTTCCCCACCACTACCATTACCTAATGAGATATTCTTCATTTTTAGTGTCTTCCCATATTATCCCACTTCCTGACAGTTTGCCAGATTCTCACAGACTTCCAGAATTGACAAAACACACTGTGAAAAAATGTCTTAACAATGTGCAAAGTTTTTCATGTATTTTATTGAAATATGTGCATATTACTTACAATATTGCTTAATAAGACACAAAACTGGAAAGTGTTCAAAAGTTAAAGCCCAGGCTGCTGTCATCATCTTCATTCTTGTGAACTCAAATTACTTTTGTGAAAGATAAAAGAAAAAGGAAAATAAATTTAGGGTTCACAAAGTATCCCTCCTAGAGACTTTAAAAAAAAAAAGTCAGAGAGACTTCAAAATTAACCCAAACTCAGGAGCCAAACTCCAGCCAGGACTCGTTGGTCCCTTTTCCACAGCACCTGCCAGCCACGGGGACCCAGGTAGAGGGCTTTGAGTCTAACCTCTTTACTTTATAGGCATGAAAACAAAGACCCCATCCATCTCCAGTGTAAATCAATGGAAGATCTAACCCCATGCTCTTTTATGATGCATGACCTCATTCAGATATATACAGTTCCAGGAATAGGTCATTGATTTCATTTTGACTGAACTATCCACATTATCCCTACTTCAACAAACTAATAAAGAGCTTAAGTTAAGCTAATAATTTGCAAATTTCATCAACAAATGAAAAAATAAGAGATGTCTTAGCACCTTTTAATTTTAAAGATAATTAAGCCTGTACCTTTCCCTGGCGTCATAAAGAATTTAAGATACTTTAATTTTTTTTACATACATACTACGAAATTTTAAAAAAGTATGAATAGAAACATGAGACCAACAAAAAATAAATGTAATACAAAATCGAGACGTGTCAGACTGGCGTGGGTCATAGCGTACTATAAGGTAGATACTGAAATCTACAGAGTCCCTATATTGGAGACTGAGATTTAACTCTGAGCTTCTGGGAGGCCACAATCAGGGAAATATAATTATATGAGTTTCATGATCTTTGAGGAGAACAAAGCTTTTTATAAAAATTGATTTAAAATTAATATCCCAGAGCTACGGGTGTAGCTCAGTGGGAGAGTGCATGCTAAGCACACATGAGACCCAGGCTTGAATCCCCTGAAAAAAAAAGAAGAGAAATTAAAATCCTAATCTATATATTTAAGTGGTAGAAGTTATGGATATTCCTATCAAGTATGGTAAGAATTATTTGCAAGAAAATTTTATTGTGCCCAACTTAATCCACTTAAACAATCTGAGCCAAGGAAATGACCTAGGGGCTCTGATACAATGGCCCTCTTCACTAAATATCTTTAGAAAATCTGACTTCTTTCCTCATTCTGCTGTTCTACTTTTCTAAAATGCAAAACTTATTTGTATGATTTTTTTTACAAAGTTAATTCCCCTTTGTTTTCAAGAGTCCAATTAAGGCCGGGCATGGTGGCACACGCTTGTAATCCCAGTACTTGGGAGGTGGAGACCGGAGGATCCGGGTTCGTGGCCAGCCTCAGCTACTAAGTGAGGCCCTCGGCAACTTTGTGAGACCCTGTTTCAAAATAAAGTATAAAAAAATAGGGCCGGGGGTGTAGCTCGGAGGTAGAATGCCCCTGGGTTCATTGATTGTGTGTGTGTGTGTGTGTGTGTGTGTGTGT
>PVJS01018824.1:0-20353 GCA_004027185.1 Glis glis | reverse complement strand
CACATACATACATATACATTTATGGAAATATATATTATATATAAATATATATTATATATTATATATTATATATAAATATATATTGATATATATATAATATTATATATTATCATTTATCACATTTATTATATTATTATTTATTTATTTATTACATATAATCTCGGAATCTTAGGTTGTACTGAATTATTCATTTGTTGAACATAAATGAGTCCAATTCATTTTTTATAGATACAAAAATTTTTTAAAAAGGCATAATATTTTACCCATTGCTGCAAAACTCATTCATTTCCAAGAATCTAGGAAATGTCTTTTCTCCCTCTCTCTCTCGGGGTCACAAAACTTTGGAAACTCAGGATCAGACACCATGGCAAGAATTATTTTACATTTTCCAAATTTACAATCCCATAATTGTTCAAAGGTTACCCAGAAGGTGGCTAGAGACAGTGCAGGGCTATGTTTTCAAGATACTATTAATGGTGATTTCAATGAAATTTTTTTCCTAAAGGACTCAATGACACATGATACTTTGAATGTGTCTGATCTAATGATCATTTTGATCTACATTTTCAGTACAACCAGCAACAAGGTACTTTTTCTTTAATTAAAAAAAAAGAACCAATTGTGGTCCTCTTGCTGCTGGTAGTACATCCTCATATGGTATCAACAAAGGGCTTTCATTAAGGTTCTCTGCAGCAAGCACACTCTTTTTTTTTTATTTTATTAGTGCATTGCAATCAGACATCTTGAAGGAACACAGGGGTTTATTGAAACAATCTTGAGGAGCTCACAAAATTGCATGAAGAGCCAGGCATGGTGGCGCACACTTATAATCCCAGTACTTGGGATGCTGACACAGGAGGATCGCAGGTTCGCGGCCAGCCTCAGCGACTTAGTGAGGCCCTCCGCAACTTAGTGAGACTCTGTTTCAAAATAAAGGATAAAAAATAGGGCTGGGGTGTAGCTCAGAGGTAGAATGCCCCTGGGTTCAAATCCCAGTACCGCAAAAAAAAAAAAATTACCATGAAGGTTAACAGTTTTGGAAAATGGAAACAGAGGGTTTGACATTGATGTGGCTGCCCTGCCACACAGCCCAGGACCCTGTGGTCACCCTCTGCTGCCACATGAGTCCTCTGTGGTCCCCGCTTCTTTGCAACACCTGCTCCCAATTCAAAGTTCAAAGCAGGCACCTCCGAATGGCAGTTCAATGTCCCCAGGTATTAGCCACAAAGGACACGAGAAAACAAGTTGCCGGGGGTTCTGAACTCCTTCGTAAGAGCTGGGACACGCCTTCCACCAAGATTTGGGGAGTGGGAACCTCCTACAGATACGGGAATGAGGTTTGCGTGCCCAAGACTTGTGGTCCCTACAATCAAACCTCTTCAGCGTTCTACTTTCATTACTAGAAGCATTGTTAATAGCATTAACAACAATGCTGGCTTTCGACAGTTATCGGCATGGAAAAAAAGAGCTGGTTAATAAACCACCTTGTAAGTCACTCTTTCACGTGAAAACAAACCATGGATTGACTCACTTTATCCAAATCTTGACTTTTGCTGTGAGGCCAGTATTTTCTCCATGAAGAAAAAAAAATAGGCAATTCCAAATCTAAAATTACTGAGCAGGAAGCATCTTCTAGTTGCTAAGTTATCCTACATTGGCGTAGTAAAGGCAATTTCAAAGTTTTTCTCCTCATTCAATTACAAAGTTATTCTAAAAGATGAAATTCAAATAATTACCAAAATCTATTTTTTTTTTTACTGAAAACCCTGACAATATCTTTCTCTGAAGAAACAATATTCTCTCTAAGCAATTCAATGGCTTCTGGCATAGAAAGGGTCACAGGTCTGGGACGGGCTGTCCTGGTCATAGGTATGCCATCTAATCAAGACATTGGCCAAAACCTAGAACCTTGAAAATTCCCTGTTTTCAGGGAAAACAGCTGACACAGACTTGAACAAGAATTTAATTTCACAGGTACTATACAGTCCTCAAGATCAAATTAAATTCAAATAAGAACATCTTAATTCACATAAGAATATCTTGCCTGCTGTCCAAATGATACAGATACGAACGTTTTAGACCGTCCAGTCAAAATTTGGTAATTATACAGTTAACAAACATTGCTAGCAATCACTGAGACATCATTTGACTCTGCTTTCTTTTTTTTTTTTTTTGGCAGTACCAGGGATTGAACCCAGGGGCGTTCTACCTCTGCGCTACACCCCCGCCCTATTTTTTATACTTTATTTTGAAACCGGGTCTCACGAAGTTGTGGAGGGCCTCGCTAAGTAGAGAGAGAGAGAGAGAGAGAGACAGGGGGAGAGAGAGAGCTGAGGCTGGCCTCGAACCTGGAACCTCCGGTCTCCGCCTCCCAAAGTACTGGGATTACAAGCGTGCGCCACCACGCCCGGCTTGACTCTGCTTTCTTGACTAATACTTACGAAGGCTTCTTACGCGCTTTTCCCTGAAACAAACATCATTTCTCTTTTCAAAAGATTTCTAAAAGTGCCAGGGAAAGATGGGATCAAGTACCTCCGTCTTTCTGATGTAAAACGTACTGGAATAAAGAGAAGAGCCAAGGAACAGTTGAAAGGTGAGATTTAATTACCAAACGTCGGCATTCGGCATCTAAAGGCATTTTTCCGTGATGACAAATGACTTCACTGGGGTTTTGAGGAAGTGTCTCTCAACTTGGAAATAGGAAATGCTAAAAGAATTTTATCCTAGAAATGCTGTGGGCATTCATTTAGATGTCCTTTCTAGGACAAAAAGGAGAAGAAGAGATGGGGTCAGAGACTGCAAATGTTTGTTATATTAATCGTTCCCTCGCTTTTGGCTTTTTATGCTCTTGAGACGTTTAATGTAATCAACTGATTTGGTGATTTTACAACATTCTGTGAGATGACCAAATTTCTCTGAGTTACTAAAGATAAGGTATCAGAAAATTTTTCCTAGAGCAATAGCTCTAAAGTGATTTGAGAGCTTCCTTTGAATGCTAAATTTTATTAGACCCTTTCCTTGTTCATTTAGGTTTTTTGATTGACATGCTTAAACCCTTACACATACTTACCTAGAAAAATGTAGAACTCTAAGGACCTCGAGTTAACCGGAAACAATTTTTTTCCAATAATTTTTAATAGTGTTCATTTCTTTTTGAGGAATTATACTGCTGTGAGTGTTAGTGTGATGTTTCATCCACTAAAGTAAAAACTTACAGTAGTTTAATTCCCCAAATAAAAAGGGGCCGCTGTAAACATAACGGAGCTACCAGGGAGCAGATGGCTTTAATTATCTACATAAAAAGCTATTCATACTGGGAATTTGAAAAAAAAATCTAGAAACAATACTCATTGTAGAAACATACATTTTAATTAATTTGGGCTTTAAAAGGGGATAAGGAGTGATTATTAAGTGTTACCTAAAGTCAAATTGACATTAAAGGCTAGATATGGAAACCTGACTGCCTCTGAGGGAAGCCTTCAAGGACCGCAGTTGCATATGTAATTGTATATTTGATCTGGTACAAATAAATCAAGGGAGGAGGATTATTTTAAATCAGCTTACTTGCATGATCATAAACAAGAGTGTTCTGTGTTTGAGCCAGGAAGTAAAAAGTACATAATATAGAATATACTATGCATCCCAAATTTGGGTCCAGGAACATTCATTGAGACTCCAGAAGTAAGGGCAAATCACGCCGTATAATTTTTCTTCCTTCTTCCCTCAAGATTTTTTTTTTATTTAGGAGACAGCATAGGGTAGTGGTTAAAGCACAAACAATGCCTGAGTTTAATACTGCCAGATTTAGCAATAAAAACACAGGACATACTTATACTTACAAACCATTTGTTGTTTGTCTGAAATTAAAATTTAATCGGGTGTCTTTGGATTTAATCTAGTAACGCTAACTACGTTGCCCATCTTGTCTCCCTTCATTTTCCAGTGAATTTGGGTGTGTTATTTAACGCCTCTTGACCTCAGAGTTCCCATCTCTACAACAGGGAAAATAACGATACCTAACTTTCATGTTTGTCTAGCAATTAAATGAGTTAATGTTTATGGAGCACTTAGAACTGTGCTTCGTATATACTGAGTGTTAGATGTTTTTTTTTTAATGAGTAGTATTCTTGCCTAGAAGGAAAAATTAAGTCAACAAGGGACATAGTCTTGGAGGCTGTGTAGACAGGTTTCTTCCCGCACTGTTGGTAAAAATGTCTGTCCATTGGCTCCATGGACACGTGCCTCTGGTCTGTCCTCCTCATGATCCTCCTTTCATTCTCCTGCTCCCACCTACCACGCCTGGGCTTCCTTGCATCTCCTGCCATTTGTCGTCCCTTCTCTAGATGGACTGCTGATACCCTGGGTCTAGGAAAGTCGCCCCCAAGTTCCTCAGGGCTACACAGACCTAGAATACTCAAGTAGTTTCCCATGAAGAACAGCCACTTTTAGCCAGAATAGAACAAGGATAAGAGCAAGTATAACTCAAGAAAAAGTAGGCAGACACCATTTGAGAGTGAGACCCTTAGCTACGGAAGTCAAGATGAATATTTAACCATGCTAAGTGGGCACTCCCCAGGAGTCTGCATTTCCCCCAGGCTGTGATTCTTTTATGTTCAGTCTGCAAACAGAAAGCTATCATTCTGTCTCTCAAGAAGAATGGAATGTGGTCACCTTCTGCCACTAAACATGAAGACGCCCGAGTAGGACACCAAGCAATGGGCGGCGAGGGCAAACAGTACAATCAAATATGCAAAACTGCAAATAGCATTAGGAGACACCCTGGGAAGGAGAGACGCCCAGTGGAAATTCTAGAACAAGACTTAGTTGGCAAAGGAAATTTCTAGCCATATCTTCCTAAAATTCAAAACAACCTTAAGGACCCCAAATCAGTTTCCTAGAGCTAGTGTAACAAATGTTCCCACACTGCGTGGCTTAAAAACAATAAAGTTGTTCCCTTGCAGCTGCGACGGCCAGCAGTCCAAAATCAATATGGCAGGAGGTCGGAGAGGTTCTGAGGGATGCATTCCGTGCCTCGCTCCTGTCTTCTGGTGGTTGTCAGTGGTATTTGGTGTTCTTGGCTCATGGAAGCATCACTCCAGTCCCTGTCTCTGTCCTCGTGTGGGCTTCTTCCCCTTGCTTCTGAAGCTGCCTCCTTTTGGTGTCTTACACAGGTGTCCATCGGTGGATTTGGGTCCCCCCTACTCCAGGACAGCATTCTTCCAAGATCCTTACCTTAATTACAGCTGCAAAAGCTCTTCCTCCAACTAAAGTCCCAGTGGTGCGAGGTTTCCGGCAGATCTATCCTTTGGGTGTTCGGGAACATCATTCAACACACTTGAAACCCAATAACAAATAACTGATGTTTCAAAGTAGACCAGCTTAGAATGAGAGCGAAATAGAGCAAGCAGAAGAAAACCGGTGGGACGCGGATGAAACAAGATGAGAGGGAACTTACCTTGGCCCTGAATGGAGATCTACCTCCCAAACGGTGACACCGAGGGTATGCACACTTTATTTAATGAGGAAGAATTAGAGATTGAGAGTAAAATCTCACTATCACAGGCAATTTTCTAAGCACCATTTGTGATGGGCCATACAGAGTTCATTTCTGTTCATTGTCAACAAATCATTCTTGTCTTCAGAAATACCCAACTGCTTCGAATCCCAGAAGAGATTGCAGAAAGGGAAAGCTGCCTTCCCGAAACTTCTGTTGAATATGCTACCCAGAGACATTCTGGACACAGCCTGAGGTCTTCTGGAGTCTAATATAATTTGAACTTTCATCTTTAAGAATCTATTATCTATTAATTGACAGGCACTGGACCAGGCAAGTTTAAATAATTATCACAGCCACACTATAATGTCTGCACTACCTATAATTTTTTTTTTCCTTTGGTGCAAGGCTGGGATTGAACCCAGGGCTTTGTCCATGCTAGGCAAATACTCTGCCACTGCCCTATGCCCCCAGCTGGCTTTCTAGGATTTGTAAATGACAAAGTCAGTTTCTTTTTTTTTTTTTTTTTTTTTTTTGCAGTACCGGAGACTGAACCCAGGGACAGTCTACCTCCGGGCTACACCCATAGCCCTATTTTTTATTCTTTATTTTTTTGAAACAGGGTCTCACTAAGTTGCAGAGGGCCTCACTAAGTAGCTGAGGCTGGCTGTGAACCCGGATCCTCCAGTCTCAGCCTCCCAGGTACTGGGATTACAAGCGTACACCACCATGCCCTGCTCAAAGTCAGTTTCTGAACCTAGGTGCTTCTAACAACTAAGTCCTTAAGTCCTTGTTGTTTCTTTGATACAAATGGATCCTGTCTTAGTCCCTTAGTCTTTCTATTGCTACAACACAATACCTGAAACTAAATCATTTAGAAAGGAAAGAGGTTCATTTGGGCTAATGTTTCTGGAGCCAGGAAATCCAAGAGATTGCGTGGTCATGTCCAGTGAGGGCCCCTTGCTGATTTGTAACATGGCAGAAGTTGGAAGGGGAACCAGGCCTTTGTGGAAGAGATAAAACATGAGGAATGGCCTCGCTCTCTAAGGATTCACTCTCACGACAAGTATTCCAGTCAGACAAGAACTGTGTTGAGGTCCCCTGAGGACTTAATCTCCTTTTAAAGGCACCGCCACACGGCAATCATATTTCAACCCGAGTTTCACAGGGAATGAACCCTGGCACTTTTCAGTCCTTCCTATAAAATTGGATAGTACATTTTGAACACGGGACCTCCAGTCCTGAGAGTCGGCTATTCACTTGCCGGCCACATTCCCCCTCTTTTTATCCTTGATCCACATACAGCAGTGCTGGGCAGCTCGTGGGCCTGGTACGAATGAATGGACTGTGGCTTATTGAGCACAAAATGAGCCATCCTGCTACCAACCTGGGCTGAATAACCAGGCTGAATCCAGTCAATTATGCATCCCTGAGAAACTAGTTAGAAATTTCTGCAAGTGTCTGGGAAGTTCAATTAGATAGAAAGATGAAATTTTCACAGTAAATACCTACAGTCTGGTCAGACAACCTTCAAGGGCTGAAACTTCTGACTCAGAAAAGTATCTTTTCCTAAAAATGCAAAGGAAGTAACAAGAAGACAGCTGTGTTGATTCAGTTTAAGTAACAAGGCCATGCTGTTTCGAATACCATTTAAAGGTAGACCATATGAGACTCAGTATTTATACATTGCAATGCAGATTTCTGTGGTTATTAAAAAAAGTGCCGTGATTCTTTGTTTGAATTTAACAAGCCAGTCTCCACCTTCTATCAAAATAATGTTTTAGTCTAACTCTTGGTTATTCAAAGGTAATATATCCCTTTACGTGGGCCCTTGTTTCTTCTCCTCCTCTTCCTCCTTAGTCATGAGAACTATGAGTTTCCTATTAAAGAGCGGGAGGGACATGGAGATAGAAATGAACTTCAAACTAAGTAACTTGGATACTTATTAGGGTTATTGGGGAAAGTTTCCTAGGGAAAAAACCACAATCACAATCACAAAATAAAACATTGATCGAAAATTGGGGAAATTCCCAAATGTTCTTTATCTGTGTTCTCCGTGTGTCCCAGCCCTCTTCCATATTAAGAATTAGAAGCGCGTTTCATTTTTTATTATTATTAACCACATTCAAAGAGTCACAAAGGGACTTCCCTTGCTATGCATATCTTGAAATTTCGAACCTCTGTAGTAGAATCTGAAGAATATGCCCTGTCCTGTTTTAGCTCCAAAAGTACAATCATAACATAACACAATTATTCTATAGAAGAATGGTTATGAGTTTGGCTGCCTATAATTTCCATGAGCTCAATCTGCTACATTTCTAAACCAGGTATTGTTGGAGCTTAGAAGTAGCTTGTGCAGACATTTATTCTGTATGTTTTAATATGTCTGTAGTGGGGTTTGCAGAGAGCTGGAAGAGTTGCCATGGTGGTTGGGGTCACGCACCAGCATGACTCAGGGGTGTTTGATTCTCATAGCCAGTGGGAGAGATGGGGTTGGTGGGCTGAGAGCAGAGCCATGTAGTGGGACAGGAGCAGAAGAGAGCCGCTTTGGCTACTGCTCTGAGAGCTACCTGCCTGCACTGGTGCTCAGAGGAGGGAGATGGAGCTGAGTGGCAGCAACTGGCCCAGAAGATCATGAAAATCAGCTCTTTGATGGTCTTGAATTGCCATAAAAGAAGAAATCTTCTAGGCCGGGCATGGTGGCGCTCGCTTGTAATCCCAGTACTTTGGGAGGCGGAGACCAGAGGATCCAGGTTCGCGGCCAGCCTCAGCTCTCTCTCTCTCTCTCTCTCTCTCTCTCTTTCTACTTAGTGAGGCCCTCCACAACTTCGTGAGACCCGGTTTCAAAATAAAGTATAAAAAATAGGGCCGGGGGTGTAGCGCGGAGGTAGAACGCCCCTGGGTTCAATCCCTGGTACCGCAAAAAAAAAAAAAGAAAAGAAATCTTCTTTCCTCTAAGTTACATGGTCAATCTTTAGAGCTGCAGGAATGCTGGCGGATTCAGGGGCTTAGCAAGATGTAGTCTCCATTTCACTGCTCAGCTCTGCCCTTGCAGAATGAAAGCAGCAGCAGATGATGCATGAAAGAATGGGAGTGGTGTGATCTCATAAGAATTTATTTATGAAAATAAGCCTGGACTCTGGGCATGGTGGTGCACGCACGTAACCTCAGTACTTGGGAGGCGGAGACAGGAGGATTGCAGGTTTGAGGCCAGCCTCAGCAACTTAGCGAGACCCTGTTTCACAATAAAAAAGGGTTGGGGTGTAGCTCAGAGGAAGAATGCCAGTGGGTTCAATCCCCAGTACCACACACACACAAAAAAACATCCTGGCTCCATTTGGCTTACAGGCTATAGCTCTCCCACCCTTGCTCTAGGGAAATATAACTTTCCTCCTTATCATAGTTTGGGGCCCAGAATCAGTGATGTTAGATACTAATGTGTAGAAGATTGATAAATTATAAAGCATTTGTGTCTGGTATGACGGCAACCCATTCTTATCTGGTAGAAAAAAAATAATCCCAAAGGGCAGATTCTACTGCTAATGGTGGGCCACGGTCAGTCTCAGATCTGACACTTGTGCCCCGTTTCCCCTTTTGTTCTCCCACCAACCACATCATACTTCCACACATCAATCTCTCTTGTCCTCATCGAATCCATCCCTCACCTCTGTCACCCACTGATGAGTGACAGATATGATTGGCTTGTGCTCAGGGCATATTTGAAAATTGTTAACTTTTTGAAAATTGTTCTTTGACAGGCATGAAAAGGCAAAGTAGGAACCTGGGGAAGAAGAATTTCTTTTTTGTGCTGAGGATTGAACCCAGGGACATTCTACCTCTGGGCTAGATCCCCAACCCTTTTGATTTTGTTTTTCAAAACAGGATCTCACTAAGTTGCTGAGGGTCTCACTAAGTTACTGAGGCTGGCCTCAAACCTGCGATCCTCCTGTCTCAGCCTCCCAAGTGCTAGGATTACAGGCCTGTGCCACTGCCCCGCTGAAAAGAATTTCTCTAAAGACAGCTAGGTCTCTTCTTGGAGGAGTTTACACAAGCTTGCTCTTCCCCTTCAAGCCTATGGAATGGGCTTCCTTAAGATGTCTTCGGCTTTCTCTTATTTATTGTTTTTGTTTTGGTTGGGGTGGCAGGGGTGGAAGGCAGGGCCTTGCACATACTAGACAAGGGCTGACCATGAACTGCACCTTCAACCCTCTTAGTGTTTTTGATGTGTGCTTCCTGGCAGCGTGGTGGACACTGTGGGCTGATGTTTGGCTCATTCCTGTCGGCTCTAAAGGGTGAAGGACTCAGCCTTGCTGGCTATGACAGGGAATGCGCGGCACCAGGGGTGTCCTCCACCCAAGGTTGGCCAGGGCAACGATGGCTTGAGCATCCCCAGCCTTCCAGATGGGCTATGCCAGAGGGAGCTGGCCTGGAGCTGTCGGAGTCTAAGAGCGCCCCCTGGAGGGACAAGGCAGCGCCAGGTGCAAGAGGCTAAGAAAGGAGTTAAGGAACCAGCCAGTCCCGTGCTTTGGAGAACAGGGCGTGATCCCCAAAGAACAACAAGAGCACCCTAAAATGAAGAATCCGGGGAGTGTTGACACCACCCACAAATGGTGTCAGTCTCCTTGTGACTACTCGTTTTCTTGCTGCAATTCTGAAAGGGTCCGAAAACCAGCCCGGGGAGTGGGATGAAGGGTGGTACAGAGGAGAAATGACAACTCTGGACAGGAGCAAACTGGGATGGTGGGCGATTCCAACCACGCGGCACATCTTCACGATTACACTGAACTCAACATAGTGGTGACTAAGAAGACGGTGAGCGGAGCAACGTGTATCACCAACGATGGTCAGAAAGTCTCTTGCCCTGGAGAGTGGGGTGGGAGGAAGGAGGTGGTTTTGGATGACAGCCCCACCCAGCACTTCCAACATCTATCAATCAGTCTAACTGGGAAGGGAGAAGGGAACATGAAAATCTGGCTTTCCTGCTGGAAAAAAATCATAGATCCGTAGGCTTTCTCATCCGGAAGGCACTTTGCCTGGCATCGGGGAGGGGGGTTCATTTCCATGGGAAAGGGAGCCATTGAAAAGAAGAAAAAGTTTGGGGGGGTACATTTAGTGTTGAAGAGTCCCTCTGAGTTTTTCTTTTTTTCTTTGCTAAAGACATTTCTTCAATCATATTCTAGTATATTTTATCATTCACATGGTTATTACAAATGCATTTTAAACATAAATCCATGATTTTGCTCATTTATTTATTTATTTATTTATTTATTTATTTATGTACTAGAGATTGAACCCAGGGGCATTCTACCTCCAAGCTACACCCCCAGCCCTTTTTTCTTTTCTTTTTTTTTTTTATGTTTTGTTTTTGAAACAGCGTCTCGCTAGGTTGCTGAGAGTCTCGCTATGTTGCTGAGGCTGTCCTCCAACCTGCGATTGTCCTGCCTCAGCCTCCCAAGTACCAGGATTAGAGGCATGTGCCACCCATGCCCAGCTAAATCCATGATTTTAAAAAAGTAAATATGTATGCCTTCTGAGAGCCCATTCTGTGGCTTTTAGACATGCTCGATTTTCTAGTAAGTGGTGGATATGGGCCAGTGATTTCTCAACTGGGGACATTTTGCCACTCAAGAAACAGTTGGCCATATCTGGAGACATTATTGATTATTAGCACAGACGTTCTACTATTGACACACAGGGGACAGCAACCAGGGGCGTTGCTAAACACCCTAAAATGGAGAGGTCGACCTTCCACAACAAAGCCTTCCCGGGCACAAAATGTCAACAGTATCAAAGCAGACACCCAAACACAGGCGCTCTTCCTAGGAAGGGTGTGTGTCATTGTTCCGAAGCACAAAAACAACACACAGCCATCACCGCCTATTATTAATTCCAGATCACAACATGTGCTAAATTTTTAATCGAATGTAATCCTAAAATCTTCATTTCAGGCTGGGTTTCACGGTCACGGGAGGCGTGTGCCTCTCTCCCCCAGTCTTGCGTTACATCCGTGCGCTGCCGCGTCCCATTGTGGGTCTTAATCTGATCCTTGGATTTCTTTATCTGCCCCATTTTTCTCCCTCCTGTTCTGAGAATCCGCGTGCTGCCAAGTGCATCAACGCCTCTCACAGGCCCTCACATGCTTATTTTTCAAGCTACTTCTCAGAGAAGATGTGCCTGTGCAGACACCCCCCTTTCCACTGTTTACTGCCTGGCTACATAAATAACAGATTGGAGTAGTGATATCACTGGAGCTGGTAGGGGGGAAAAAACACCAATAATAATGTTTTTCTTCTCAGTCAATCTATGAGCAGTACATGCGCCTTCCCCATCAGCCATTTTTGCTACCCGTTATGAGACCCGCTGAACACCAGAATCCTCCGCTTTTCCAAAGAATCCTTTTCACCCTCGGAGTCCTGGCTGTCATTTGTTAGGGTGGGGAAACTGATTTTTTCTATTTTTTGGTGTTCCTCTATGGATTGAGCTTTTTACCTTCCCATGTATAAGAAGGGTAAAGCTCATTCTGGTTTCTCCTATATTTGCTAGTTTCTTTGAATTGAGCATGAACGATAGCCGTGGTATAGATATAGATATAGACAGAGATGCGGGGCTCCGAAAAAATCTCTCAGATTTTACTTCCAGCATTTCGAATCCCTTTTATCTTCAAAACTAAATGTATATGAAAGAATACGTAATTCCATTTTTTTTTCCTGACTTAATTCAAGACATAAAATCATGGCTATCCAAGAAGCCGGTGGAACACGTTTTTATAAACCTATATTTATTTCTTGGAATCTAAATGTCATAGTGCTGAGTGGGCCTCTTATTTGAAAAGATTCAAGTTCCCTTCTAGAAAGAAGGCCATATGGTCCAATTCTGCTGAACAGCATAAGTAATTCCCTAAGACAAGACTAGCCTTTAAGGTGAACTAGACATTATGCAGAGGTAATTTCCTCGGCTCGCAGCCACGCACGCCTTTCTCCTCTCCTCGCCCTTTTGACCACCCTCCTTCCCCATCATCCGTCCTATTTGCCCCCGGCTCCCTCCAACATTGATTGTAATTATGCATCGAATTTAACTTTTGGTCATACTCATTCACCCCAGTTGGCTTTGTATCCTGTTGAATGACTTTTTACCCGAGACCACACATGTGCAGGCTGCGACGGCTGCAAGTGGACCGGGTTTGGCCCTTCGGCCGCAGCCATGAGCCCGAGATGCACAGCTAGAAGCAGACTGAGATCATAAACGCTCGCCCGGGCCTCGTCAACGGCGTCTATTTCTGCCGTTGGCATATGCCTTGCTGCTCGTCCGCTAGAGATTGCAAAGCAAGACGCTGCATTTCTCCACTCCCGTTTTTCTTAACATTTAGAGACTTTGAGTCTTGTGTAGAAAGAACACGGTTTAATTAAATCATTTGTATCTAGTCTCATATGTTGTATGTGAAATCTCTCTCACCCTTCCAACTCCTATTTTCTGTTCAGAGTTACTTATGATTGATTAGTGCTCACTTGCCTTTTTTTATTTATAGGCATTGGCTCTCCATTTAATATTTCTTAGTGCACTTATTTTTTTTTAACTGCTGCCGCTCTGATTTTTTGGCATACACACTAGTGCCTTCTGGACTGTGCTAAGCTTTGACAAGACTGAAGAGGAGGCCCGACTGAATTTGTCTAGTACAGCTAGCACTCCACTCAAAATAACTTTTCCTTTAAAAAAGCTATTTTTACTGGTTCAAGCCTCATCTAATCTTTCAATCATAAGGTTGAGCCTTGCATTTTATTTTAAAGTACAAGGGGGTAACATTTAAGATGTTAATAAATGAGGGGAAAAATCGTTTTTAATTCTGTACATTTCACACGGGTGAATTTCACGAAATTAAATCTGTTGTTTGACTCCCCTGAGTTAATCAGCTTGGTAGGCCAAAAATATCAAACACTTGGCCTTTTCCAGTAAAATATCTCATAGTAAAAATCTTTTTTCTCTTTGCCAATTCTTGAACTTCATACATGACACGAAGCACTATTTCCAATATAAATGAATAATCATGCAAGAAACGATGTAGCCTGTCATAAGTGGTTTGTACTAGACGTTATTCTAACACGACTAGAGTCTGTCCAGTGCACCCTGTCTACAAAACGGAGCTAAATGAGCACCCTCCATGCTATTTTTATTTTCAGGAAATAGGATTAACAAAGGAAATTGAAATTATTGAGGGATCAGAAGGAAAAATGTTTAATTGGTTCAAGATTGCCTGCGGCTGACCGGGCCACTTGGTTGTCTCCTGATGGGCTCTGGACTTATTATGTTCTTGGAGATTTTCTGGAGAATTAATGATAAGATGAAATGGGAAGTATAAGACTAAATTAATTCAAGAAAAATAACACATTATCTGTAGCTTCCCAGGATTGCGCAAGGATTGTGCCTATCAATCTAAAAGACAAATAAATTTTAGTTTATTTTCCAATTAGGAAATAGAGGCTCCTGGCTATAAATTAAGACCATATTAAAAGCAATGCCGCGAATGGCCTCGTTCCCTCTCCCGCCCTGTTTGCCACCTGCCGCCCTCAACAGCAACCAGTTTCCTTGGGTATCAACTCAGAGTTCTATTATGCAATTATAGCCAAATGTAAATTTCTCTTCAGACTCATATAAAGTATAGATTACATACCCTTCCAGATTTTTTTTGTTTTTATTACTCAATACAACTAGAGGAATTTTCCATTTCCGTTTTTTTTTTTAAGAGCTACCTTATGTTGCATCGTAGGGGATGGACCACCTTTTATTTTCTCAGTCCCTTATGGATGTACACGTAGGCTATTTCCAACCTTTTATTTTACAAACAAGATTACGACAAATAAGTTTGTAGGCGAGGCTTTCCCTATGTGTGCAGTTTTATCCGTAGGATAAACTCTTAGAAGTGAAATTTCTGGGTGCAAAGAAAATGCATTTATAATTTTGGTAGATAATGCCAACTTGCACTTTATATTTAGAGTTTCTGTACCATTCCAAATGAATACGGGGTGGGGGGGAATGCTTTTTGGCAGAGGTTTAATTAGCACTTACCTTATTATGAGTGACTTTGAACATTTTTTACATTTTTATACTTTCATATTTTTCATTTAGTTGTGGGGGGAGAGACACTGGGGATTGAACCCAGAGGCATTCTACCACTGAGCTATACCCCACCCCTTTTTATTTTTTATTTTCAAACAGGTTCTCGAGCCTGCGATCCTCCTGTCTCAGCCTCCCAAGTACTGGGATTACAGTCGTGCACCACCACACCTGGCTCATTTTTTACATTTTTAAAGGTCCAGTTGTACTCACTTTCCTGAGAAGTGTCTGTTTATATTATTTGACCACTTTTTTAAAAAATGTAGTCTTTTTCACAGCAGCTCCTAGGATCTCTGTATGATTTACAGAGTAATTTTTTATCCATAATGAGTTGCACATCAATTTTTTCAATGTGTTGTTCATTTTCTGATTAGCCTATTTCTATCCTTTGATATGTGTGTGGTAGTTTTTGACACACACACACACACACACACGCACACACACACACAGGTTTTAATGTGGTCAAATGCATCTGTTTTTTTTCTTTTATGACTTCTGGATTCTTAATTACAGTTAGAAATCCTTCACTACAACAAAACAAAACTGTTTTTTTCTCCTATTACTTTTATGATTCCATGTTTTACACTAAGTCTTTAATAGAATGAGTTTATCATATGTAGTATATGAGTTATGGATTGAGCTTCATAGTTTCCCAATAGACTATCTTATTATCCCAATACCACCATTGTTTAATAAACTATACTCCATCTTCTTCCCACTGATTAGAGATGTCTCATAAATTGTTAAACAAATGAATTTATCTGTGAGATATAGTCAATAAGATGCTAATTTTTAGCTTAGGAAACCCAACCATTTTACCACACATCATTCTTTCATTTCTCTCTTCCTTGAAACAGAAGTAGATAGGAACAGCTCAAATTTTAAAAATGAGTTGACTTTGGCCCAATTTATACTGTATAAAGGAAATCACTAAACTCACAGGAATGCATCTATAATATTTCTTTGCAGTATCTTTACAAAAGTAATTCTAAGAGAATTGTGATCATAGATGACCATTAAAATATGTACTAATAGACAATAGCCATTAAGTGCCTACTAAAAACAAGATAATGGATTAGATAGTATTGTATCTTTTATGTCACTTAATTCTCCAAATAACTACACAAAGCTTTTTATATCCATTGTGCAACTACAAAGCAACTGAAGTCGGTAAGTACCAAGCAGAGCCAGGATTTAAATTTAGGTCCACCCTTCTCTCAAGTCCGTGTTCAACACTGATATTCATTCTCTCTCTCTTTTTCATACATATACATATATATATATATATATATATATATATACACACACACACACATATATATACACACATACATATATATACACATATATAGATAACATCTATACACATACTTATAAAATGTATATATACATACACATATAAACATATACGCTCAAATTTATTTTTCATATATATAAATTATATATATATATAAATTATATATATATATAAATTATATATATATCAGAACTACAATAAAAATACCAAATATTTTTGAGTGCCTATATGTGCTAGGCGTTGTGTTAAGAACTTTGCATCTTTCATTGTTTCTCATTTTAAGAAAACTTTCTATGAATTCCATTTTCCAGAAGTAGAACGCGAAGCAAAGAAATGTTAATTTATTTGCCACACAAATTGCCCAAAGCCACACAAATAATAAGAGATGGAACCAGAATTTGAACCCAGATAACCTGACTCGGGGCCTTTGTTCTTACTATCCTTAACTATCCTATCTTGTACACAGGCTCAGCAATAAATATCACTAAAGGAGTAAAGTTGATTCTACATGAATTAATGTTCAATACACCAGATTGCCAAGAGACCGGAGCCAGTAGACTTTGGTTCCCCCAGTGTTATACAGATATTCCACTCTTCCAACAAGCTCTTTTTCTTTTTTTAGCATTTTCCTCTAATAAACACAGAATACGGGAAACAACCTGGTCTTCCTGTATAATTAGTATCTTCTGGGATGATTCAGACATCCTCAGCACCATAGCAGAACTGCTCACTTGGCACTCAGTCTTGCTCCCTTCTTTCCTGCTGATGTCCCTGCCTCTCCGTGACGTCATCTCTCACCTCTACCCCCGGCCCCCTCCCATTTAAACGTACCATCTTTTTTGTATGTATGTCCAGACAGAAGCCTGGCAAATAAGAGCGCTCATATGCATGTGTTGTATCAACTTATGTCTTAAATAACCTCCCTCTTTCCTTTCTGCCCTGTATCTTATCTCTTGGAACGAATTGCTTCTCCTTCCCCCAGTCCCAGCCCCACCCTTAGCCCTTGAGTCCTCCCATTGCCCACCATTATGCTCTGATCCAGGGCGTGCCCTGGGGTGAGATTATTCTACGCTTCAAAACCATCCCTCCCTCACTCACTCACTAAGAGCCTTAGCTCCCCAGTGCTCTGATTTCAGCCAAATGGCCCCAAGAAAAAGTAAATCAAATGAAACTGTTAGCGAACGCTAAGTAGCCTCAAGTGCTGGCTCTCCAGAGGAAATCTAATTTTAAAAGAGGCAAAGCTAGACCAAAGAAATAAACTGCTAATAAACTACATTGTAGGGGCTTGGCAGAGGAGAAAGACACCTTCCCGAGGACCCTCAACCACCTGTCCAGCACACCCACGTGATGGATCGAGATGCGCGTACAAAATTTAACAAAAAGCAGAATGAGCTCCAGACAGCACAGTATAATCTTGTGTTTTATTTGTTTCTACTACATGCCCCAATTTCCTATTATCCTCTTTTTATTTTAAAACCAAGTGCAGAAAGGTCTTGTTTGTTTATTGGTTCATGGGTTTTTATTTTTTTTTAGTACCAGGGATTGAACCTGGGGCATTCTACCTCTAAGGTACACCGTCAGCCCTTCTTTTTAATTTTTTATTTTGAAACAGAGTCTCCCTAAATTGCTGAGGCTGGCCTCAAACCTGCAATCCTGTAACTCTACTGGGATTACAGGTATGCGCCACCATGCCCAGCTTGCAGAAGTTTTTGAAATTAATTGAGGTTTCACATTACAATCAATTTTTGGTTTAACTATTTATCATCCAATCTCCTTAATTCCTTTATCATTTATGAAATCCTACCAAGAGTCTTACTAGCCTAAATAGACTGAGCTGTAGCTAATTGTTTTTGCTTCAATTATACCAAAAGAAGAACTATAAAATATCATTAAGAATTTTTATCATAAGAATTTTTATCCTAAGAATTTTAGGGCATATTAAATCACTGTTATAAACCTAATTGATTCACTATAATAACAAACTAAAAAATAAAAACAGGGGTAGGGGTGTAGCTCAGTGGTAGAGTACCTGCTTATGCAGGAGGCCTTCCTGGGTTCAATCCCCAGCACTGCAAAAAAAAAACCATAAATTAAAAATTAAGCTGGGCGTGGTGGCGCACGCTTGTAATCCTAGTACTTGGGAGGTTGAGACCGGAGGATCGGGTTCACGGCCAGCCTCAGCTACTTAGTGAGGCCCTCCGCAACTTAGTGAGACCCAGTTTCAAAAATAAAGAATAAAAAATAGGGCTGGGGGTATAGCTCGGAGGTAGAATGCCCCTAGGTTCAATCCCCAGTACTGCAAAAAAAAAATTAAAAATATGATCTCAATCTAGTCAGAAAAACATTGACAGATTCTACACACATTCATGATTTTAAAAAAACTATCAGCTAACTAGGAATAGAATATAACTTCCTAAACCTGATAATGGGTATTTATAGAAACCTATAGCTAACATCATACTTATTGGTGCTAGGGTTGCCTTAAAGAGTTACTATAAACTGGATGACTTAGAAACAGAAATGATTTTTCTCACAATTTTGGTGGCTAGAAGTTCAAGACCCAGGTGTTGTCAGAGCCTGTAATCCCATTATTTGGCAGGCTGAGACAGGAGAATCACAAGTTCGAGGCCAGCCTCAGCAACTTAGTGAAACCCTGTTTCAAAATAAAAATTAAAATATGGCTGGGGGTGTATCTCAGAGGTAGAATGGCCCTGGGTGCAATCCCCAGTACCAAAAAATAAATAAATAATAACAAATAAAACTACTCTATAGTCTGCGATCCTACTTCTGGTTATTTATCTAAAAGAACAGAAATCAGGTTCTGTATGAAAGAGCAGTACCCCTATGTCCATTGCAAGACTATTCCCAATAACCAACATGTGGAGAGACAAATAAAATATGGTTTGTACATGTCATGGAGTGCTATCTAGATTTTTTAAAAAAGGAAATTCTACAATATGCAGTCAAGTGCATGAACCTTGAAGACTACGCCAACTTAAGTCAGTCACAGAGAGACAAATACTTTATGATTCCATTTATACGAGGGTGTCTAAAATGGACAGATTTATAGACTCAAAGAATGGACTGAGGATTTCCAGGGGCAAGGTGGAGGAGAGGGGGAAATGTGTATTAAATAATCGATAGGCATGTAGCACCAATTACGCAAGATCAATGAGTTCTAGAGATCTGCTGTGCAGCATTGTGCCTACAGTAGACAATAAAGTAGCGTACACTTAAACATTTAAGAAGGTCGATCCCATGTTGTGTTCTTACCACAATGGATTTTTCTAACACGCAAAAAACTTAAGTAGACACACCCCCAAAGGAGATTTTTTTTTTTTTGCAGTACTGGGGATTGAACCCAGAGGCATTTTACTTCCAAGCAATACCCCCAGCCCTATTTTTTATTCTGTATTTTGAAACAGAGTCTCACTAAGTTGTGGATGGCCTCACTAAGTAGCTGAGGCTGGCCGCGAACCTGCGATCCTCCTGTCTCAGCCTCCCAAGTACTGGGATGGCAAGTGTGCACCACCATGCCCAGCTTCCATCGGAGATATATGGATGGAAAATAGGTAGACGAAAGAGAGTCCAATCATTTTTCCCTAATTTTCGAGAAAAACGTGAATTAAAACCATGACTAACTACCACCACATATCTCTTACAATAACTAAAATGTAAAGGCCTGACCATACACAAGTCTTGGAAAAGATGCAGATGAACTGGAATTCTCATTCACAGCTGGCGGGAATGTGAAATGTTACAACCACTGTGGAAAGCAGTTCGTCGGTTTCTTAATCATTAAAGCATACACCTACCACACAGTCCAGCCATTCCCCCATAGGCACTTACCAAAGAGAAATGATAGCAGACATCCATGTAAAGACTTTTGCATGATTAGAAAAGCTATAAACTGAAACCAACCCAAATGTCCACTAATAGGTAAACAGAGGAGCAGAATGTGGTATATCCATACAATGGAATACTGACTCAGCAACTGGTGTCGACAACAGAAGTGAATCTCAAAATTATGTTTCTGTTTTTCTTTTTGGTACTGGGGATTGAACCCAGGGGCACTCTACCTCTGAGCTACACCCCCAGCCCTATTTTTTATTCTGTATTTTGAAACAGGGTCTCACTAAGTTGCAGAGGGCCTCACTAAGTAGCTCAGGCTGACCGCAAACCTGGATCCTCCGGTGTCAGCCTCCCAAGTACTGGGATTACAAGCATGCACCACCACGCCCAGCTCAAAATTATGTTTCTAAGTGAAAGAAGCCATAACAAAAATTAAGAGTATACTGTACAATTCTGCTTACAGAAAACTCTAGAAAATGTGAACTAATCTATCATGGCAGAAAGCAGAGGAGTGGTTGCCTAATGGAATCAAAGGGAGGAAGAGCCAAGGGGCACGAGGAGTATATCCACTCTCTTGACTGTGGTCATGATTTCATAGGTAT
>PVJS01018823.1:0-34417 GCA_004027185.1 Glis glis | reverse complement strand
AAAAAAAAAAAATAACCTTCTCCCATTCTGTTGCCTCTCTGTTGAGGTTCTTGATTGTTTCCTTTGCTGCACAAAAGCTCTTCAGTTTAATGCAATCCCACATATTGATCCTCATTTTAATTTCCTGTGCCTTTGGGGTCTTGTTGGTTGAGTAGGTCTTTACCTGTGCCTATGTGTTGAAATGTTGGCCCTATGCCCCCTTCAGGTAGCTGCAAGGTCTCTGGTCTGATTTCTAGGTCTTTGATCCATTTGAATTGACTCTTGTACTAGGTGAGAAAGTGGGGTTTATTTATATTTTTCTGCATATGGTTAGCCAGTTTTGCCAGCACCATTTGTTGAAGAGGCTTTTTTCCAGTGGATGTTTTTAGTCCCTTTGTCAAAAATCAACTGACTGTAGGTGTGTGGATTTGTTTCAGAGTCTTCTATTCTGCTCCATTGATCTATGTGTCTGCTTTTGTGCCAACACCATGCTGTTTTTATTACTATGGCTTTGTAGTATAGTTTGAAGTCAGGTATTGTGATGCCTCTTGCATGGTTCTTGTTGCTGAGAACCTAATTTGGCTATTCTGGGTTTTTTGTTGTTGTTGTTGTTGTTGTTCCTGATGAATTTAAGGACAGATTTTTCTATGTCAGTGAAGAATGACTTTGGTAATTTAATGGGTATTGCATTGAAACTGTAGAGCACTTTTGGGAGAGTGGTCATTTTGATGATATTTATTTTGCCTACCCAAGAGCATGGGAGATCTTTCCATCTTCTAAGATCTTCTTCAATTTGTTTTTTCAGTGTCTTAAAATTTTCCTTGTAGAGGTCTTTTACCACCTTGGTTTGGTTTATTCCCAAGTATTTTATTGTTTTGGGGGATATCGTGAGTGGAAATGTCTTCTGGATTTCTTTTTCAGTGGATTTATGGTTGGCATACAGAAAAGCTTCTGATTTTTTAAGATTGGTTTGGATCCAGACACTTTGCTGAATTTGTTGATCAGTTCTATGAGCCTTTTGGTTGAGTTTGCTGGATCTTCTAAGTATAATATCATGTCATCTGCAAATAGAGATAGTTTCAGTTCCTCTTTTCCTGTTTGTACTCCTTTTATTTCCTTCTCTTGCCTTATTGCTCTGGCTAGAGTCTCAAGTACTATATTGAAAAGGAGTGGTGACAGTGGACATCCTTGTCTTGTTCCTGTTTTTAAGGGGAACTCTTAAAGTTTTTCCCCATTCAGTATGATGTTGGCTGTGGGCCTATTGTATATTGCCTTTATGATGTTGAGGTATGTTCCTTCTATTCCAATACTCTGCAGAGTTCTTATCATGAATGGGTGTTGGATTTTGTCAAATGCTTTTTCAGCATCTATTGAAATTATCATGTGATTTTTGTCTTTAGTTCTGTTTATGTGGTGGATTACATGGATTGTTTTTCGTATGTTGAACCAGCCTTGCATGCCTGGGATGAACCTGACTTAGTCATGATGTATGATTTTCGTGATGTGGTTTTGAATGTGTGTTGATAGTATTTTGTTTAGAAGTTTTGCGTCTAAGTTTATAAATGATATAGGTCTGTAGTTTTCTTGAGCTGTCTTTATTTGGTTTGGGTATCAATGTGATGTTGGCTTCATAGAATGTATTTGGGAGAGTCTCATTTCTTTCTTTTTCACGGCATAGATTGAGGAGTATTGGGATTAGTTCTTCTATAAAGGTTTTATAAAATTCACCTGGGAAACCATCTGATCCTGGCCTTTTCTTTGATGGTAGGCTCCTTATTGCTGCTTCAATCTCTTTGATTGCTATTGGTTCATTTAAATTTTCTATATGTTCTTGATTCAACTTAGGAAGGTTGTACGTGTCTAGAAATTTGTCAATTTCTTCTAGGTTTTCCCTTTTGTTGGAGTATAGTTTTTCAAAGTAGTTTCTGATAATCCTCTCAATTTCTGTGCTGTCAGTGGTAATATCACCTTTTTCATCTCTTATTTTAGTAATTTGGGTTGATTCTCTCTTTCTTTTGGTTAGGTTGGCTAGTGGTTTATCTATCTTGTTTATTTTTTCAAGGAACCAGCTTTTGGTTTTGTTTATTTTTTGTATTTTTTTTATTCTCTACATCATTGATTTCTGCTCTGATTTTAATAATTTCCTGTCTTCTACTGGCTTTTGGGTTAGACTGTTCCTGTTTTTCAAGGGCTTTGAGGTGTGTCATTAGGTTACTTATTTGGGGTTTTTCTGTTCTTCTTATGTGGGCACTCAGTGCTATGAATTTTCCTCTTAATACTGTCTTCAGGGTGTCCCAGAAATTTTGATATTTTGTGTCTCTTTTTTTGTTTGTTTCTAGGAATTTCTTAATTTCTCCCCTTATTTCTTCTCTGACCCATTCCTCATTCAGCAGTGTGGTATTCAGTCTCCACGTGTTTATGAGGTTTCTCTGGGTCTTCTTATAGTTGATTTCTAGTTTCATTCCATTATGGTCTGAAAAGACACAGTCACATTTTTTGAACTTGCTAGTACTCACTTTGTGGCCTAGAATATGGTCTATTTTAGAGAAGGTTCCATGAGCAGCTGAAAAAATGTAAATTCAGCTGTAGTTGGCTGGAATATTCTGTATGTATCCACTGGGTCCATTTGGTTTATGGTGTTCCTTAGGTCTGAGGCATCTTTACTGACCTTTTGTCTTGAAGATCGATATAGTGGTGTGAGGGGGGTGTTGAAGTCTCCCAATATTATTGTATTGAGATCTATGTGTGATTTAATGTCACGAAGAGTTTCTTTTATGAAAGTGGTTGCACCTATGTTTGGGGCAGAAATGTTGACTATTGTTATATCCTCTTGCTAGATTGTTCCTTTTACCAGTGGGAAATGACTTTCTTTGTCTCGTCTGATAAGTTTAGGTTTGAAGTCTAATTTTTCTGATATCATAATTGCTACTTCTGCTTGTTTTCGAGTTCCGTTAGCATGGAGTACCTTGCTCCATCCCTTCACCTTTAGTTTGTGCTTATCTTTACTTGTAAGGTGTGTTTCTTGCAGGCAGCATATAGATGGATTGTGATTTTTAATCCATTTTTCCACCTTGTCATTTGATTGGGGAGTTGAGGCCATTTATATTCAGTGTGATTATTGAGAGATGGGTTTTAATTCCTAACATTTTGAGTTTTAATTTCTGTTTGAGGTAGTGTTTGTTCTTTGCCTAGTTGTTTGTTTGATGGAAATCACTGTTTCTCTCTTTCTGGCATTTCCTTATTATTTCTTCCTTGTAATTAATCTCTTTGAGTATTTTCTCTAGTGCTAGTTTGGAAGACATAAAGTCTTTCAGCTTCTGTTTGTCATGGAAGGTTTTTATTTCCCCTACAAATTTGATAGATATCTTTGCTGGGTAGATAAATCTTGGCTGGAAGTTGTTTTCTTCCAGAGTTTGGATTATGTTGCTCCAGGCCCTCCTGGCTTTCATGACTTGGTTTGGAAGGTTGGAAGTGATTCTTATTGGTTTGCCTCTGAATGTTATTTGGTCTTTTACTTTTGCTGCCTTTAAGATTCTCTCCCTGGCCTCTACATTAGTCAATTTGATTATTATGTGGCATGGTGAATCTCTTCTCTGATCTTGTCTATTAGGGGTTCTATATGTTTCCTGTACCTGTGTGTTGACCTCTTTGTCTATGTTTGGAAAGTTTTCTAATATTACTTCTCTGAATAGATTATTGATTCCTTTGGTTTCAGCTTCTATTCCCTCTTCTATGCCTACTATTCTTAGGTTTGCTCTTTTAAGACTAGCTGAAATCTCTTCAATATCCAATTCATGCTGTCGAATTGTTTTTTTCTAATTTATATATTATGTGTTCATTTTTGGAGAGGTCATCTTCTAAGATTGAGATTCTGTTTTCCATGTGGTCTGGTCTATTGTTGATAGTCTGTATTGATGCCTTCATTTCAATTGTAGCATCCTTTACTTCCTTCAGAGCTTCTTTTTGATTCCTGTTCAGGGTGTCAGATTCTTTGTTTATTTGATCCTTCATTTCTTTCAGGCTCTCTCTGAATTCTTTTTGGACTCTCTCTGAATTCTTTTCGGAAATCCTGTATCATTTCTACTATTAAAGTACTGAATTGTCCTTCTGGCAATCTTTGCACTTCTGTGTTGGCGCGTTCTGTTGTTGTGGGGTTGCGGGAGCTCATTGTTTTTTTGCTATTCTTCCTTTTCTTTATGTTTATACCTTTGTTGCTTTTGGTAGCTCTCTCTCTCTCACTCTGTAAGTTTCCTATATCTAATCTCTCTCCCTTTATAGTTTCTTATCCTGGAGGTAGATAGTTGCTACTAGGTGAGCCTTAAAGGTAAATAGCCTTTACTGAATAGTTATTCTCACTTGCTTGGTATAATGTCCATTCGCAGCCCCAATTCTTAGTCTCCTTCAGTGATTGGGACCCTTGCCTGGTGCCTCTCACTATCTGTGCAGGCGACCGGTGCCGATATTGCCCCTCTCTCTGCAAGTGTGGGTCTCTGCATTCTCCACTTGGGCTGTTCCTATGTCTCTCTTTGTCTACACCTTTGGCAGGTGTCACCAGCAGGGGGCCCCGGGCTTGTGTCTCTCTTTGCCTGCAGAAGCGGCGGATGTTGCTTTGACCCAATTCTGTGCAAACATGGAACTCCACATTTTCCACAGAAAGTGCTGGTTTGGTCCAATTTTTCCCCAGGTACCACAGCTGTATGTCCTGTAGTGATCCCCAGGGACTCTATAAGGGTGCTGTGACCCACAGGCTGCAAGTCTGTCCCACACAAATGTCGCCAGGGACTGTTTGCTTATCCACACGTGTACCATGTCCCACAGCAGACCCCACTGCCACCAGGGCAATCCGCATAGTCTCAGACCCTGCAAGTCCCTGTGGCCGCGCTGGGTGGTCTCCCCCTGGGGTGGCTCGGTGACTTCTGGTCTCGTTAAGCACTGCTCTTAATCTCTGTGGGGGGGCTCAGCCGCTGCCGCAGGTTCTGGTCAGGCCTCCGGGCCCTGGGGACTCTGCCGAGCGTGGATCGAACTGCTGCTCACTTTTGTCGCTGATGCTCTGCAGTGCTGGTTTTAGAAGAGCTCCCTGGCTTCTTTGTTGGTGGCCTGCAGAAGCCGTGATGCCGGTAGCCGCTGGCGAAGTTTGACCAAGATGGCAGCGCTGCCGCTTCTAACGACGTAGCAGTTCAGGTCTGTGTCGCGCGTGGAGGAGTCGCTGCTCACCTTCACTGCTGCTATTCTGCAGCTGCTGGGTTCACAGCAGGTCGCTGGCATCTCCGTTGGTCTTGTGTGGAAGCCACAATGCTGGTAGCCACTGGTAAGGTCCTGCCAAGATGGCGCCGCTGCAGCCGCTGTGGCCGCCACCATTTGGTGTCTCGAGTGTGGAGGAGCCGCTGCTCGCTTTCGTCTCTGCTGATCTGCAGTTGAACTCACAGCAGGTCTCTGGCTTCTCTGCTGGCGGCGTGTGGAAGTCGCAATGCCGGTAGTGGCCGGCGTGGTCCGGCCAAGATGGCGCCACCACCGTTCCTTAGGTAAGGCACTTGGAGCTTTTTACTTTCCTCTGTTTTGTCTTCTGGCTTTGATTCCCCAAATCTCCCCTTTTGCATATCAAATAGTACCAATGAAATACAACCCTCCTCTTCCTCGTGGCTTTATCTTTCCCTCTAGACCACAACTTTCAAGAGTGCTGATGGTGTGGGTCTTAGTCATTGTGATACTTCTATGTCCAGCACAGTGTCTGGTACACTGTTGGCACCCAATATTTGCTGAATTAAATTTGTGTGTATGTATGTGTGTGTGTGTAGTACTGAAGACTGAACCCAGGGGCTTTCTACCTCTGAGCTACACTCCCAGTACTATTTTATTTTGGAATACGGTCTCACTAAGCTGCTGAGGATCTCGCTAAGTTGCTGAGGCTGGCCTTGAACCTGTGATTCTCCTGTCTCAGGCTTCCAAGTATTGGGATTACAGGCATGAGCCAGTATACCCAGCTGGATTTGATATTTTCATTTCTTCAATTATTGGTGTTGTTCTTCCCTCATTTATTTTAATCATTGCATCATCAAGAGTGCATATCTGTGAACAGCCATGATGCCTATGAAGATATTAAGATAGTTCCCAAACCCCAGAGTCCCTTCTTCCCCAGGAATCCTTATCACCCATGACCCTCCATACCTTCCAGAGCTTTCCACAATCTGGCATCTAAAGGGTTAACACCAGCTGCAGTAAGGGACTTTCAGGACCTACAGATTGGCCAATGCGGGGCACCCTGCCTTGAGCCAGCTTTGAAATATTTTAAATATATTCTTGACTCCAATGTTATTAAATTAATATATGACCAAGATAATGCTTTAAAGGGAGATAAAATAAACTAGGAACCACAAGTGTTATTGAAAGCTTCTACCTTTCCATCCTTGTATCTGAATCCACAGGTGATGTGCTGTGGCCAGAGGTGGTACTTCAAGACCAGTGCTTAGAAAGCTTCAGGAAGCCGGAAGAGGAAGCAGCTGCAATGGCGGGAAGGTGGTAGAGGGGTCATAAATGCTAAGGGTCAGCCTGTTGCACAAAGGATACCACAAAAATAGCACTAGACTTTTAAAATCTCCCTACAGTCCTGCATTTACAGAAAAGAAATTTGACAGTCCCTTCAAAACTTAGAAAAGGTACCCACTTGCTGAATAATTTACCAAGCTTTTAAAGGCTGATTCTGTGTGGGTGTCTTTATTGTTGTATTCGGTTTTATTTCATTTGTAGTTTC
Source organism: Glis glis (assembly GCA_004027185.1). Classification (NCBI taxonomy): domain Eukaryota; kingdom Metazoa; phylum Chordata; class Mammalia; order Rodentia; family Gliridae; genus Glis; species Glis glis. The sequence continues at coordinate 27,690 of PVJS01018823.1, read as the reverse complement.
GGTTACGGGGTAGTAGGAGATAGGCTGTGAAAAGGAGGTGGTGCTGGAACAAGAAAATATCTTTCTTGTGTGGCCTCCTCCTTCCCTCTCCATGGAAGAACAGAGAAAAACAAGCACTTTGCACATGATGGGCACCTGGAGACATGTTTGTTTTGCAGTTGGTAAAGGAAATTTTCTGAATTAGGACTTGAGGGACAAAATTCCTAGCAATTACCTTGTACATGGCCTCAAAACAATAGGTGTTAGGCAAGTCTTTGGGGCAAGATAGTAGTGGGGGATATGTGTGTACTTACCATTACCTGACTTAGAAAAATTAAATAAAGGATAAGAAGCAACAAAATGCATCCTTCCATTTTTAGTGCATGTTTCATTCTTTGAATGCTGCTTGGTAACCTCTTTTATGTAATATCATAATTAATTAGACTGATCTGCAATGAATTGCAGGGGACTTTTTACATATATATCTGCATATCTTTTATTGATGAACCAGTTTATGTATACATTTTTAATGCAAAAAGCAATTTGTAGAACACTGTCTGTAGAATAAATCCATTTGTGTTTTCTTTTCACTATATGTTTACACATTCATATATGTATAAGTTTGTAAAGAAATAATGTATTTCTGGAAAGTTACACAAAAAAATCCCTAAAGATATTTGCCTCTAGAAGATAGGAACAAGAGTAAAGGGAGGGATCTTTCACTTTTATACTCATTAGGTATTTTTTTATCAAGTCTCATTACTTTTATAATTATAAAGAAAAGGATGCATGAGTCAGAACAGGACAAAAGCCCCAAATCAGTTGAGTTATGGATCAACAAGTATCTTTCATATTGTTAGAAAATTCCAAAGTAATGTGTACCTCATGGGGGAAAACAAATCTAAAAATTGATAAAAAGTGAAAGTTACCCTGAATTAGGAATTAAATATACATATAACTCTCCTCCCTCTAATTAAGTTTGAAAAGTGTAGGTTTGCAAAGAAATAGAGCACGGTAATTAAGATTTCTGGGGTCAGATTCTGCTTTTCTAGGTCCAAAATCCCCCATACCATTAAAATGTCTTGAAATGTGGAGTAAGATACTTAATCTTTCTTGGCCTCAGTGTACTGACTGATAAATTAGGAAAAAATAGTACATCTTACCTTGTTACATAGTAGTAAGAATTAATGAGATAATGAATGTGGACTTGGGCATAGACCCTCAATGAATGTTAGTTATGCTTAATATTTCTATTATTATTCTATCATAGGAATAGCAGCAAATCTGGAAAAAATAACAATTTATAGAATCGTCCTGATTGCATCCATTTAAACACAATATTCAATAAATTCTTCATTTTGAGAAAAAATCCTAATAATACAAATATCCTCTCCCTAAATTGACATCTTCCACCCATGCAAGTTGATGTCCATTGTTTTCAATTATTTATCACAGCAAGTTACCATAGCAGATCAATTTCAGTGCACCAAGAAACTATATTTAAAGTGCTTTGTGCCAATATCACCAAACTCGGCATGATTTCGCATTCGAAGCGGTAAAGGTATCAGTTTAATGGGTGGCTACCCCAAGAAAAGATTAGAATCTGCTCCCCATAAGAGGACTGTGAGCCTTTGCTGGCCCTCCTTGTTATTTAGGGGCTGACCTCCCCCTGCTCCCAGAGCTCTTCCAGACCAGAGGGAAGGCTGCAGCACCTACCTTCCTGGGGTCAACTCTTAACCTTCACCTTGCTGAGCCCAGGGCCAGCCACTCTGTAGAACTGATGAGCCAGGAGCACGGGGCCAGCCACTCCTTCCTGCGCCGTCCCCTCAGACTCAACATTTTTTGGCAGGCTTGCTTTTATTTCTATTGCAACGTCTGCTCGTGCCACTTCCTTCCCAGGAGTAGCATCTTGAACTCATTTAGGGTTGATATCTTAAACCCAAAATACCAAGAGTGAATGGCCAAATAATTCCCTCTAAAAAGAATACGCCCAGTGCCATCTGTATTTCAGCAAGAGTTGGCATCGCACATTCCTACCTTCCAGTGGAAGCCCCAAGACCCTGCCTGGGGCGACCGATGGGAGACCCATGGTGGGTGCATGGGCCAGTCTAGACCTGTGTCGATACTGGGTGGAAAGCACGCTACCATATAATCTCATCACATTTAACAATTTATACTGCTTTTCTTTTGAATCATAAAAGCAACATATTATTGTAAAGTAAACAATAAAATAGCAAACCAAGTAAAAAAGCCAAACATGCCTCCTCCCCCAAGTTAACTTTTGTTACTGTCCGGTGAGCCTCTTTCTCCTCTTTATCACTTATTTGTTGACTTCACAACATTGTTTTCTGTAGAATTTTCTTGGTGCATTGTAATTGTACACTGTAGTGAGATTCAAAGTGACACATTCATACATACACATAATATCCCTTGGTGTGTTTTCCTCCTGATCCCACCCCGCCACCCCCATCCTCCCTCAGCAACCTAGCAAGATCCTGTTTCAAAATAAATAATAGGAGCCAAAGCCAGGCATGGTGGTGCACACCTGTAATCCCAGTACTTGGGAAGCTGAGACAGGAGGATCACAGGTTTGCAGCCTGCCTCAGCAACTTAGTGAGACTCTCAACAACCTAGTGAGACCCTGTTTCAAAAAATAAATAAATAAAAAGGGACTGGGTGTGTAGCTCAGAGTTAGAATACCCCTGGGTTCAAACCCCAGCACCACTAAATAAATAAATAATTAGATAATTAAATAAATAATAAATAACAGGGCTGTGGGTATAGCTCAGAGATAGAACATCCCTGACTTTAATCCCCAGTAGCACACACACAAAAATAAAAACACAAACTGCCCTCATCCGGGATGGTGTCCCTAGGGAAGGGGCAGGGTGGCCCCTGACAAGAGACTTTACATTGCTCTTAGAGAAGGACCACTAGTGGCCTGTGGTTTTAAACAAACTCTTAAAGGGGACTCTTAGAATTGCGGACTGAAGAACTATTTTCCAGTATTCACGGCGAGTGTTTCCTCTTGGCTAACATAATCATCTTTGGGTTGAGGCATGTACCTTGCCCTGGCTATAAAAGTCCGCGGATCACTTCTATAACCACTTGCTTTCTGCAGCCTCGGGGCACGCATCTGTCACCGAGTAACAAGGCTGGCGTTAACACTCAAGAGTCCTCCTGACAGGCCTGCTTTGCTGCAGCTTGTTGGGCGCAGCCCCCCAGAGCAGATCTGTGAGAGAGGGGTGCAAGAGAGGACCCGATGACCCCTCCTTCAGCCAAGTGCACGTTGGTAAGTGTAACAGAGAACCCCCAAGTGGCATTAATTAAAGCAACAGAACCATACTGAATGGTGTGACATGGCATAGCTGCTAGTAATTTTTGCTGTAACATAAAAACTGTATGTTTGTTCCCTAAGTGTGGGGAGTGCCTCAATATGGTAGCTGATGCATGCTGGTATTTGATAAAAAATAAGGACTCCATAGAGAGGTGAAAGAGGAGTCATCCGGCTCAGGGAGGGGTTTTCCATAGAGAACTCCCCAATAAAACACTTCCTTTTCTTTGGCTGCCCTGGCGAGTTACTTTGGACAACATCCTATCTGAGGGTTTCCTTTGTCACAGGAAGTTACCATTTGGTAAGGATGCCGATTAATCTTGTCATTTTTCTTACATCATGCATTTGATTGTGATTATTTTATTTTACCCAATCAGCACTAGACTGTGCACTTATTTATTTATTTATTTATTTATTTATTTATTTTGCAGTACTGGGGATTGAACGCAGGGGCGTTCTACCTCCGCGCTACACCCCCGGCCCTATTTTTTATGCTTTATTTTTGAAACTGGGTCTCACGAAGTTGTGGAGGCCTCACTAAGTAGAGAGAGAGAGAGAGACAGGGAGAGAGAGAGAGAGAGAGAGAGCTGAGGCTGGCCGCGAACCCGGATCCCCCGGTCTCCGCCTTCCAAAGTACTGGGATTACAAGCGTGCGCCACTACGCCCGGCTTTAGACTGTGCACTTTTAAGAGCTTATTTAAGGCAATTTTCTTAGCAGCTCAGATAGGTTGAAGTTACCATTCCCATTTTATACTGAAGAAATTGAGATTCTAAGGGATTCAGGGAGTTCTCCACATAGTGACAGCGTCAGGTAGGATTCAAAGCTATGTCTGCCTGACCTGGTCATCCCCCACCCTTGGCCACTCTAAATGTTCTATTTTCATTGGCATTTTATGGTAGGTGTAGAAGATGGGAGGGTAACATAAACCTAGACTAGGGGTCAGCAAAGAAAAAAAAACTTTAAACAACCAGAGAGTAAAGTTTAGCCTTTAGAGAGGTACAGCTGCTCAACTCTACAATCATAGCACAAAAGAAGCCTGAGACAATATGGAAACCAATGAGCATGGCTGTGTTCCAATAAAGCTTTATTTATAAAAACAGATGGAAACCCAGAATTGGACCTCAGGCTATGGTTAGTCTACCACAGTTGTCAAGAAAAAGGGATGGGAGAAATGACTGCATAAGTTGGAAAAATGGGGCATCTACAAATTAAAGACCTCACCTTGAACCTCAGCTACTTTCAAATCTAACAAGGAGTATCAAGGCAACCCATGAAAAACAAAAGATTTGAGATTCAGAGAGAGACAGCATGGAAAAATTATAAAATCAAATGTAATTAATTTAGTCAAACTATCTTAGAAACAGTAGATTCAAAGCCAGGTTTTAGTCAGGCATGGCGGTGCATGCCTGTAATTCCAGTTCTTGGGAGACTGAGACAGGAGGATCACGGGTTTGAGGCCAGCCTCAGCAACTTAGTGAGACACTCAGCAACCTAGGGAAGCACTGTTTCAAAATAAAAAATAAAAAGGGCCAGGGGTTTAGCTTGGAGGTAGAATACTCCTGGGTTCGGTCCCCAACAACACACACACACACACACACACACACACACACACAGAGAGAGAGAGAGAGAGAGAGAGAGAGAGAGAGCCAGGTTTTAGAGACAGGTGATGGAATGAATAGAAACAGAAAGGATATAACCTTTCCAATTTAGATGTCTGAAATTTATATGACATAGAAGGAATAAAGGGCTGGGGAAGAACCCTGCACCTATAGATAAGTAGGCAAAGGAATTTGTGTGCAGAAAGACAGGAAGAAAAAAGAAAGGAAGGAAGGAAGAAAGAAAGACCATAAGTAAAATTTCAAGCCCCATCCCCTAAGAAATATGTATTAAAATAAAAGTCATCTGCCCAGATTAACAAAGCAATTAGGCTAGATTATTGATTACTCTATGAAAGTTTTCATTAGAACTGTTCTATAGGTTAATGCAATAATCAAATCCATTTCCCCAGTCTGTCCCCTGCTCTTCTCTCTGCTCCGATTTCAGCTCTGAATTGTAAAACAGGACATGGTTTTACCCAGAGCCTCACTCCCTCTTGCTCTCTGCAGTCGTCCTAAGCCAGAGACTGGAAGCCTAGGGAATCCACTGGCAGAAAAAGAGGGCAGGCTCAGTGCCGTGTGTTGCAAAGTAATTTTCCAATGGAAATTGGATGCAGTTGCATGATGGGACTTAACTTCCTCTGCTTGAAGCCTAGGACTTAGCAGGCTCCAAATCCTCAGCTCCCATGCAAAGCAAACACATTTCTGGTGCCTGGGTCTGCTTGCAGTGATAAATTTTTGCTTGCAGGCATACTGAACGTTGGAGTCAGAAAAGAGGTGTAGAGTTATGGGGTCATCCAATGGCCGCCTAAACCCAGCTCAAAAATGGCTATATTAGAAGACTCAGACCAATACCCAAGTAAAGCCAGACCAAAGAGGTGATTAAAAAAAATAACTGTCCAAGAAAGGGTACAGTCACCCCCAAAAGGAAATAGGATTAATTCAGCTCTAAAGTCAGCGAGCCTGCCTCCGCGGATTTACTGGATCTCCTCTTATGCTCAACCCCATCCTGGGCTCTCCCTCGCCTTGACCTTGAGTTGCAGCGGAGGCTCTCACCTCCCTCTGCACTCCTCCTTCTATCACTGCTTTTCTCGATCAAGCTTCACCCTAGACGCAACCTTCTCCGTATAGAGCTCTGCATCTCATTACATCAGAGTTGAGCTTCCAGGATATTGTTCTAGCCTCTCAGGCTCCATTTCTCTCTATCTAGGGACCACAATGACGGTTCTGACATGGCCTAGATCTTTTAGACAAGACACTGACGCAGAGCATCACTGCCCATTTTGGTAGCCAAGGGCCAACCTGTGATTTTTGAATATTTGAAATTTGCTGATCTGAACTCAGATGTGCCATGAGTGTCAAATATACATCAGATTCAAAGACTTAGCACGAAAGTAGAATGTAAAAGAATGGTCATATCCCGTGTATAATTTTCATATTGATTATATGCTGAAAAGATAATATTCAGGATATACTGGCTTAAATAAAATTTTATTTATTTATTTATTTATTTATTTATTTATTTATTTTTATGGTACTGGGGATTGAACCCAGGGGCATTCTACCTCTGAGCTACACCCCAGTCCTATTTTTTATTCTTTATTTTGAAACAGGGTCTCACTAAGTTGCAAAGGGCCTCACTAAGTAGCTGAGGCTGGCTGCGAACTCCCGATCCTCCTGTCTCAGCCTCCCAAATATTGGGATTACAAGCATGCACCACCATGCCCGGCTTAAATAAAATATTAATATTAATCATACCTGTTTCCTCTGATTTTTTAAATGTGGCTCCTAGAATTTTTTTTTTTTTTTTTTTTTGGTGCTGGGGATTGAACCCAGGGGCATTCTACCTCCGAGCTACACCTCCAGCTCTATTTTATTTTGAAACAGGGTCTCACTAAGTTGCAGAGGGCCTCACTGTTTCTGAGGCTGTCCACAAACCTGCGATCCTCCTGTCTCAGTCTCCCAAGAACTGGGATTATAAGCCTGGTTTAGAAAATTTAAAATTATGTATGTGACTCATATTATTTCTATTAGGGTAGTTGGGATTTCAAGTTACAGAATAAATTATGTAGTTGACAGAGACAGCCAGTTCTGAGGCACAAAATCATTGCACTATACCAAGAATATATACTGAAGCTGGGTGTGTTGGCACACTTCTGTAATCCCAGTACTTGGGAGGCTGAGACAGGAGGAATGCAGGTTCAAGATTAGCCTCAGAAATGTAGTGAGACCCTGTCTCAGAAAATAAATAAATAAATAAATAAATAAAAGGGGGTTAGGGGTGTAGCTCGGAGGTAGAATGCTCCTGTGTTCAATCCCTAGTACCAATAAAAGAAAGAAAGAAAGAAAGAAAAAAAGAAAGAAAGAAAGAAAGAAAGAAAGAAAGAAAGAATAGAAAGAAAGAGAGAAAGAGAGAGAGAGAGAAAGAAAGAAAGAAAGAAAGAAAGAAAGAAAGAAAGAAAGAAAGAAAGAAGGAAGCCGGGTGTGGTGGCGCACGCTTGTAATCCCAGTACTTGGGAGGCTGAGACAGGAGGATCGCAGGTTCACGGCCAGCCTCAGCTACTTAGTGAGGCCCTCCGCAACTTAGTGAGATCCTATTTCAAAATAAAGAATAAAAAATAGGGCTGGGGGTGTAACTCGGAGGTAGAATGTCCCTGGGTTCAATCCCCAGTACTGCAAAAAAAAAAAGAAAGAAAGAAAGAAAGAAAATATTTTTGAAAGAGATCTTCACTTAAGGCAAGAAGAATCCACAAATGATAGGTAAAGTTGCCTTCTTTTCCACTCCTGGTAAAAATGGAACTGAAAAAAATAGTTGTATGGAATTTGCCGTCCCATCCGCGAGGTCTAGGTTTTGCCACTCCCGACCTTAAGAAGAGTACTTTTCCTTCCTAGAACCGTCCCCTGCTCTAGATCATGAGGGCTGTGAAGGGAGGGCCTGTGTGAGCTTTGCCCCTAAATTTCCAGCTCATAAAATAATGCCTGTCTCTTAGGACTCTAAATAACTATTTGTTAAATACGTTCAAAGAATGGAAGCAGGCTATTATTGAGTAGATATCTTGGTATGGCATCAAAACTGGACCATGATCATAATATTTACACTATAAAAGTATAAAATAAAATGTGATTGCCACAGCTGAACTTTAAAAGAAAAAGCCAATCCTTTCGTAGGGGAGTGATTCTAGTGACGGGGATAGGGATGGGATGGGGTTTTTCCAAACAGGACAGGTTTCCCCATGGGTCCCTGTTCCTTGTTACTGAGCAGGTTGCTTGAGAGCCCTCTGGTATAACAAGTAGAAAAATAAGGTCAAGAATCATCCTTTGAGTTTATTCATTCAAGTGCTATGTAGGATTTTTCTCACCACCCTGAAGCCCATTCCAGCCAGAGTGCACTTCATGAGCACACAATCCGGGTAGCCACACAGGGCCCAGTGCTCAGGAGGGCTCCGCGCTGGGTTGCATGGCCTGCTATCACTGCCCTGAAGTTCTTAATAATCTTACCTTTGGGCCTATGTTTTGTAAATGAAGCCTGATGGGACAAGGAGAAGAAGAGATCAGCACAATAGATGTACCGTATCCGCCATTCATCGCCCCCGTTCACCTGAGTGTTCCTGTGCGATGCCTCGTGAGCACAAAATTCTAATGGACCAACGAGTGGGAATTCGGAGACTCACTGTGACTACAAGGTTATGTGTACTACATCCATGATCAGGTAAGCAGAGACTGTGACAGACCCCAAAGGCCTTCCTCTGTGCTCAAAAAGAAGTTGCTTCTAACACAGAAAGAAAGCAATAGCATTCTAAGAAATACAAATGGCAGCCAGGTGTGGTGGGGCACGCCTCTAATCCCAGTACTTGGGAGGCTGAGACAGGAGGATTACAGGTTCGAGGCCAGCCTCAGCAAGGTAGCAAGGCTTTCAGCAACCTAGCAAGACCCTGTTTCAAAACAAAAAAAATTTTAAAAAGGGCTGGGGGTGTAGTTTGGAGGTAGAATGCCCCTGGGTTCAAGCCCCAATACCACAAAAATGAATGAATGAATCAACTAATTAATTAATTAATACAGTTGACCTAGGAACCCTGTTGTGTCCTTTCTCATTCATATTAGTTCCCTGTAGGATGGTCACCCACTGTCTCAGACAACATTCTCACTGCCATAGTGCAACAAGCTTGACCACAAACAACTTAGAGGAAGGAAGACTTATTTGCTCACAGTTCTGGAGATTTGGGGGTTCAGTCCATGTGAGGCTGGGTCTGCGGAGCTCAAGACATGGTGGTGGGAAGCGGAGAGAGGGAGAGTATATGGGCTCTGCTCTCACATCATGGAAGCCCAGAAGGAGAGAGAGAGAGAGAGAGAGAGAGAGAGAGAGAGAGAGAGAGCAAGCAAGCAGGGGGGGTATATAATCCCCAAGGTCACACCCTCAGGGCCCCTCCTTAGCAACCAAGCCCCACTTCCAACATTGCTACCTGAGGGCTAGGGGAACGTTCTAAATCCAAGCCATTACACCCACTTACACAAAAAATGATGACATGGCAGGAAAGGGCAAGACTGGGCAACTAGAGATGCTCTTCTTTCCAGCCTTCTTTCCTCATTCATAACCTAAAAGTAGAGTGTGCATTTCTCCAGAAGGGCAACAGAAATGTTGGAGTTTGTTTTGTGCAGAATCTCCTCATGTCGACACTCTTCAGGGACACCTGTCATTTGACAAGTGGGATCTATTCCTCCTTGCAGAGAGGGAGGACACGTAGCTGTAGGAATCATGGGGTGCCTTAGGGAGAGGATGGTAGAGATCAGAGTTTTGGTTGACTTTGGAGAGGTTCTATTGAAATTGAGGTTGGCTGGAAATTGGATGTCATCAGAAAATGGAGGCAGTTCTCTGAGTGGGTGCCTCAATAAATCTCATCTAGAGGAAGGGAAGACGGGAGCAGGGTTAAAGATACAGTTAATAATGACATAGCAGTCACTCACTGAGTAAGACGAGGGGACATTAGGGACTTTTGAAGTTGCACAGTGAGTTGGTCTCAGTGGTTGCTCTATGAGATTATCAGATCAGTTAAAAAAAACACTGAAACAAAGTTGTGACCATCAAATCTGATTCTAAGACATCAGAGGATACCTTTCTTTCTCACACTGTTCTATTAAGAAAAAAAAAATACAAGCCGAGCATGGTGTCACACGCCTGTAATCCCAGCACTTGGGAGGCTGAGACAGGAGAATTGCAAGTTTGAGGCCAGGCTCAGCAATTTAGCAAGGTCCTCCGCAACTTTGCAAGACCCTGTTCCAAAATAAAAAAAAATAAAATAAGGCTGGAGGTGTAGCTCAGAGATAGAATGCCCCTGGGTTCAATCCTCAGTACCACCCCCCCAAAATATATATATAAGCAAATTGTAACACACATTGTGTAATTTCAGTGGTTCTGCATGGAAGTTAAAGGCACAGACATTTGCATAACTGTCCTTGTACAGTATAAAGAGGAATGCTAAATCCATGCTAATCATTTATATCTTTAAATTTCAGTACCATTAATGACATCTTTTTTTCTTTCTTTTTTTTTTTTTTGCTTTGCTTTTTGAACAAGGTGGCTCTGCGTTTTCATTTTGTACCAGATCTCACGCATCATGTAGCTGTCTCTCTTCCTAGTTCTTTATTTCTTTTAACCCTCAACAGTGCCCCAAAGGGAAATTTTAAACCCCCTCCTTTTCTTTTGTCACTCAGAGATCACTAGCTGCTACATGTTCCCCATGCCAGCAAATGCTAGAGGAGTTCAATCCCTGTGGAGCACTTAGAGGTGTACACTTTTACACTTTGGTGAGATGGAGAAGAGACAGCCTGGACTCCATTTCGCTTTCCAGACTCTAGTCCTCCTCTTCATGGGGCAGAAACAGGAAGGCTGCGAAGATCCCTCCTCTCTGAGTATTAAACGCTTTTGTTTCTGGACTCCATTGGTGAGAATTCCCTACCCATTATTGTGCTTTTCTGCTGAGCCTTCCTTCCTTCCTTCCTTCCTTCCTTCCTTCCTTCCTTCCTTCCTTCCTTCCTTCCTTTCTTTTTGTACTGGAGATTAAACCCAGGGGCATTCTTCCTCTGAGCTATACCCCCAGCCCTTTACATAATTTATTTATTTATTCATTTATTTATTTTTATTTTGAATCAGGGTCTCGCTAAGTTGCTAAGGATCTCGCTATGTTGCTGAAGCTGGCCTCAAACCAGTGATTCTCCTGCCTCAGTCCCTCAAATAGTGGGATTACAGGCCTGCACCACCACACCCAACTTTTTTTCTTTCTTCCTTTTTCCTGGGTCAAAGATATCCAATTTTCCATTCATTCTTCCAATCAACTTCTTCTTTTCAATCAATATTCCAGTTCTTACCTGAGGTTTCCCTAAAAGGCCCCTCTCTAGCAGTGACCTCAGCCCACATTTATTTTTAATAGACATTTACAGTGAATCTGTCCCCTAGGAAGCTCTTCCCCTATCCTTTACACAGAATATGCCTACACAAAATAATTTAGAGAAAGACGTTTGAACAGAGATTTAAAGTGACTTCGGGCAAAACCAGATGAGACCAAACAGACAAACCATATTAGAAAAATTCAGAATTTTGACAGACCCTCCTTTTTTTTTTCCTTAAAAGAAACATCTGTTACTCCTACATCTAGATATTGAAAAGTTTTAGCCTGAGGCACAAAATGTCAGTGGAAGACTGGATTAGCCCTTGCCTAATTTTGTGGTCTCAGGCCTGCAAATAGCCCCGACCTACAGTTACCAGTGAAATTAGCCGGTCACAGAAAGTTAAGGGTCATGTGTTTTCTCTCATATGCGGAAGCTAGGGAGTAATGGGGATACAAGAGGCACTTTAGACAATGGAGGAGAAATCCCAGTGGAACAAAGGAGGGTTTTTTTTTGGGGGGGGAGAGAATTAATGAAGGAACATTTCCACCATTGGCATTATGTACATATGTGAGAATACCAATGTCAACCCCAATATCATGTATGATGAATTGAGGTAATAGGGAGGGAGCCAGGGGAAAGCCCACCAAGTGCTGTGCGCATGTATGTCCCTATCATTATGAACTAACTACATTGTGATGTGAGACTATAATGCACCAATAAAAATATTTAGAATAAATAAATAAAAAGACAGCGACCCATTTGATGAAGCAGACAAAGGAAGAAATGATGATGTCCATCACCCATCCCTTGCTGTCCATCCCCTTCCCAGGGCAAGATTCTCTCACCGTCTGGACACCCTCTCCTTCCCAGGTGGATGTGCCGGTGTCCAATAGGGTCTTAGGGACCCTCTTGATCTTCACTATTCAAAATGGGGAGCCACAAGTTTTGCTGGATCTCAATCAGTTGTCACTTTGAATGTGCACCACAGCGCCCCCTGTGGCCGAGGCTTATTGAGTTTCGCTGGATCTCAATCAGTTGTCACTTTGAATGTACACCACAGCGCCCCCTGTGGCCGAGGCTTATTGAGTTTCGCTGGATCTCAATCAGTTGTCACTCTGAATGTGCACCACAGCGCCGCCTGTGGCCGAGGCTTATTGCTCATATAAAATGTTCTACCCTTTATCCCCATTCCTCAGCCCATTCCTAGTCATCAGTCACTAGAAGACAGCCAAACCACACAGTTTAGTCACCAAGCCATATAGTTTCCATGTGTTATTTCTTAAGCCCCAACTTACCTCTAATTGAATCAAACACTAAAACCTGTGCATTAGGTCTTAGTGACCCAGCTCTCTCGCCTTATGTGGTGAGAAAAAGTTTAGTAACGGTAGAAACTAAAACTTTGCTTGCTTAACACAGCATTTGTGGGGTACAAAAACTGACCCCATTGTCTTGCGGATAATCATTATAGTAACATTTTAAATGTATTGAGTGCCGGGCGTGGTGGCGCACGCTTGGAATCCCAGTACTTTGGGAGGCGGAAATGGGAGGATCCGGGTTCGCAGCCAGCCTCAGCTCGCTCTCTCTCTCTCTCTCCCTGTCTCTCTCTCTGTCTACTTAGTGAGGCCTCCGCAACTTCGTGAGATCCGGTTTCAAAATAAAATATAAAAAATAGGGCCGGGGGTGTAGCTTGGAGGTAAAATGCCCCTGGGTTCAATCCCCGGTACTGCAAAAAGAAAATGAATAAATAAATGTATTGAGTGCTTATGAAGTGCTCTGTGGATGTATTATCTCATTTAATCCTCACAAACGCGAGATAAGTACTGCCACTGAGTTGTTTTACAGATAAACAAACAGTAGGATCACAGGTTCAAGGCAAGGGTCAGCAACTCAGCGAGGCCCTCAACAACTTAATGAGACCCTGTTTCAAAATAAAAAATAAAAATAGGCCTGGGGATGTAGCATGGAGGTAGAATGTTCTTGGGTTCAATCCTCAGTACTACAAGAAGAAGAAGAAGAAGGAGGAGGAGGGGGGGGAGGAGGAGGAGAAAGAAGAGGAGAAGGGAGAAGGGAGAAGGGAGAGGGAGAGGGAGAGGGAGAGGGAGGAGAAGGGGAAGGGGAAGGGGAAGGGGAAGGGGAAGGGGAAGGAAAAGGAGAAGGAGAAGGAGAAGGAGAAGGAGAAGAAGGGAAGGAAGGAAAGAAGGAAACAGGTTTGGGAAAATTAAGTAAAATAGCTAGCTAATTGTGAAGCCAGAATTCAAGCCCAGTGTATCCAGCTCCAATAAATCCATTCTTAACTCTTGTGGCGTAAAGTATTTATATGCACATCTATGTTTACTCCATATTCCAAAGCTCCTTCATTATAAAATTATGGAATGTATCGATCATCCTGGGAATCTTGGGGTCAGCTAGCATTGGGGGTTTTGATTCTTCACAGTCAACTTGAACTCTCTGGGATGCATGTTAATTTGTCATTGGGCCGCAGCATGATTTAAATCTTGATGGCCACAAGGTCGTTGTGTGGGAGAAGATTCACAAGACAAAAAGAAACAAGGAAAATGCTTCGGCCGAGGATACAGAGGAGACGGGGGTGAAGCCCTTGAGTCTCAGCCATAAGAATGAAAGCCACGTGCAAAAGCAGGTGTGAGGAGCTGGTGCCCACGTGGGTGGGGAGGCTGAGACAGGAGCCATGCTAATGTGCGGCTTCCTTCAGCACCACAGAGACAGAGATGGCACCCAAGCTCCAAAGCTCATTCGAAACAAGTTGCCGTCCCTCCCCAGGCCTTGTGCTCAGAGGCAAGTTGGATGTTGACAGCAGCTGTCCTCTTTCCGTTCTGCAGAAATGTCAACAGCATGCACTCTGCCCGTCCGCAAAGGAGCCTTTTAGGTTCATTCTTGAGATTCCAAGGAGCCCTCGGCCGGGTGAATGGAGCCCTCGTGCGTCCCGTCCACTTGGGCAGAAAGGAGCAAGCGATGGGCTTTTGAGTGGAAGCTCAGCCTGTGTCTGTTTCTCCGTTGCTAGCCTCGCTGTACTTGCTGAAGAACTTGAGGGATTTTGTTTTTATTATCCGAGTGACATAAAATTCTTGAGAGAGAGAGAGAGAGAGAGGATAAACCAATCTTAGCAATAACTACATTTTAGCAGAGGGCAGCGATCAGTAAAATCATGATGTTGGACAAATTGGGTCTGGGGTTCCCTATCCCTCCTCCTCTTTTCTAGTATAGAAGTAGAATAAATAAGGTGCTCATCTGTCTAGTTCTTTTAGCCATGGTAACTTCTACTCTGATAAAACCTACAGAGCTTGGTGTGGTGGTGCATACCTGTAATTCCAGTACTTGGGAGGCTGAGACAGAAGGATCACAGGCTTGTGGCCAGCCTCAGCAACTTAGTGAGGCCCTCCGCAACTTAGTGAGACTCTGTTTCAGAATACAAAATAAAATAAGGCTAGGGGTGCAGCTCGGAGGTAGAATGCACCTGGGTTCAATCCCCAGTACCACACACACAAAAACAAAAACAAAACCAAAAATACCCTACAGGAGTAGAAAAATATTCTCCATATTTTAGAGGTAGTCTTCTTAATAGAATATGTAACAAAATAGATAAATAAAAGAAGACTTCATTTTCAGCATTCACTCTATTACAGGCTAGTATGTGATCCTGGGACAAGTGTCTCTTCACCTCTCTGAGACTCTCCCCACTTGAAAAATGAGGGAGTCAGAGAATTCCCTAAGTTCTCTTCCACTTCTGCCTTTCCAACCTGTTTTGAAGAAACACAGTCATATAGTTGGTTGCAGCTTCTGTTTTCCAAATTAACTTCTTGTTTTGGAGTCGTTTACCTACGGTCTGTTTGCCAATGAGCTGTCCTCTGATGGATGGACGGGTTCATGTACATCTCAAAGTCTCAGTGTCCCCTTCAGGCACTATGCTACACCCTGCGAGACAGATGATGAAGATGACTGCCACTGTCCTCAAGGAGCTTGCTGTCCACGGAGGCCAAGAGTGCTTCGGGGAGTCTCCCAGGCCTGTCTCAGCACTGGCGTCCTAGACGCTCTGCCTGGCTGGATGCCTTTCATGGTCCAACTAACGCTGGTAATGAAGACCAGCTCTGTGTGCCAGAGGCTCTCTTCCAAAATGCCACACACATCGTGTGTGTGTGTGTGTGTGTGTGTGTGTGTGTGTGTGTGTGTGTTACTGGGGATTGAACCCAGGGGCATTCTACCTCCGAGCCTCACCCCTAGCTCTTATTTATTTAATTATTCATTCATTTATTTATTATTAATTAATTAATTAATTAATTAATTTTGTGGTACTGGGGATGGAACCCAGGGGCATTCTACTCACAAGCTACACTTCAGCCCTATTTTATTCTTTTATTTTGAAACAGGGTCTCACTAAGTTGCAGAGGACCTCACTAAGTTGCTGAGGCTGACCACGAACCTGTGATCCTTCTGTCTCAGTCTCCCAAGTACTGGGATTACAACAAGCATGCACCACCATGCCTGGCTTTATTTTTTATTTTGACACAGGGTCTCTAAGTTGCTGAAGCTGGCCTCAAACCTGCCATCCTCCTATCTCAGCCTCCCAAGTACTGGGATTACAGGCATGTGTCACCAGGCCTGGCCACATACATCATTTTTAAGAAAGATTAGACATGTATTTTATTGGCTCCTTGAATTGCTTTTTCCAGGAGGGGAGAAAATGCAAAAGGATTCAAGGGTGATCTGCACTGACCAGAATACAGGCAGTTCTGCAATTACTGGCGTTTTCTTCCTAGGGACCCTGAGCCATGTTCTTAGGAACATTAGTGTAATATTACTATAATACCCCCCACAATTGTTCACATTTCCTTTAGTAATGATAACATTTTATAATCCAGTATCCAGGAAGATTAACACAATCATGGATGAATAGGGGGCAAATAATTTTGGAGCAAGAGCAGATGAGACAATGAAGCAGAAGAGACTTCTCATTCATGAAATCTGTTGTTATCCAGGAAAAAAAATCTAGATGGTTTGTTTTGACTCTGTGCTTGCGTCACTATGACACTTGCCACACATTCAGTCAGGAGCCTTTATCTGGACCTTGGTCCTCCAGGAAGAATCGAAAGCAGAGGAGCTGGGGGATTGTTAAGCTTGCGTAGGACTGGGGTCCAGCCCCTAGCTGAGCCTGCCCTGCCTAAGCCTCCCAGGACTGGCCCACCACTGAACAAAAACAAATGCTCCTTTCTATTCCTTTAAACAAGAGGGAAAAGACTTTGGCACCATCAAAAGTGAAATCATACTCTACCAAAAGGGGGAAAAATCCCCTTTCAAGGCCATTAAATACAAATTACCCTGCATGTTGCCAGTTACAGGTTTCAATTAGCGCCCACATTTGCCACCAGCTTAGCAGGAGCTCTCCCGGAATCAAGACTTTGCATTGTCTGGCTGTGGGTTCCATCGCCAGGCAAGACAGTAGCAATTGATTAGCATAATCCCGTTTAATATGGTGCCTCCACAGCCTTGCTGGTGGGAGTGAAGTGGATTTGTCAGAGTTGTTACAACAGCAACCTGGAACACTGGAAGGCTACCCTTTCTTGACATGAGGGGTAGCTGGGTAGGTGGGTGGATAGATGGATGGGTGGGTGGGTGGATGGATGGATGGATGGATGGATGGATGGATGGATGGATGAATGGATGGATGAACGAATGGTTTCCTGGTGTGATGGTGGATGGTGGAGGCAGATGGTGGGAGGAGGAGTGAAATGTGTTGTTTATTCTAAATAAAATATTTTCGAGGCTGTGTCTTTCCATCCTTGATTTTTGCATCATTGATTCGATTTCAGCTTTTTCTTACCTATGTCTGAGATAGGTCCTCGGAAACATGTTTTTACCCCATTATTTTATATATGAGGAATCTTATGCCTAAAGAGGCTAAGTTACTTAACCAGGGAAACACACTAGTCAGCTTCTATGGTATTTTATATTATAGATCTTTAAAAATGGGTTCTTTAGGAAAGAATAAATTCTTCCCTTAGAGCCAGGTTGTTTCTAGTAACCAGAATATTTGGGTTATATAAAAACAGTTCTCCTTCTCCATGTTGGCTGGGAGAACATTTATGTACTAGAGTTTCATGGAATATTAGATACCAACTGATTATAAGACATAATTATTTTATGCTGCACTAAGGAAAAAATACTGAAAACATGTTTTCTTACCTAGAAGTTTTGGATACTTATTGAAAGCACTCTTTTCGACTTATTTATACATTTTTATCAGTTTTATTCATACCTTCAAAGAAAAACGTGTCCAAGATAAATTGGTTATGGGATTTCTTTTTTTGTGTGTGGTACTAGGAATTGAACCCAGGGGCATTCTACCTCCGAGCTACACCTCCAGCCCTAGTTTTTATTCTTTATGTTGAAACAGGGTCTCACTAAGTTGCGGAGGGCCTCACTAAGTATCTGAGGCTGGCCGCAAACCCAGATCTTCCTGTCTCAGCCTCCCAAGTACTGGGATTACAAGCGTGCACCACCACGCCTGGCTGGTTATGGGATTTCTAAAACCCCTTCGCATTTGGGGAATGATGCTTTTCTGTTGCTTTTTAACCCCTTCATTCATAGGAAGCTTTTCCTATGACTTGATCATTTGTGCCAACCAAACCATTTATAATAAAGCTTTGCCTTCAACACAAGGCCCTTCGCTATTGTCTCAGATTTCCTTCCAAAGTTACCTTTCTGAGAGTTTTGTTGTTAGTGCTGACTTGTTTGTGCTAGGTGGTCCTCTGTGTTATTTCAGAAGGAGGAGGAGTCTGGCTCCCTCTCTCTGCATATAGATATCTTCCTTTTTTACATTCCAGAAAGGACTTGGTTTCTGCTTTGTAAGAACATGAGGAATTGCAGTCCTTCCTTTAACGACAAGTAATTGTTCTCCTAATACCGACTTTGTGTCCCACTTCTTTGATTCAATATCTTCCTTCTTTCTTCCTTCCTTCCTTCCTTCCTTCCTTCCTTTCTTTCTTTCTTTTTCTTTCTTTCTTCTTATTTCTTCTTTCGTACTATACATTGAACTCAGGGGCACTTTACCTCTGAACTGCACTCCCATCCCTTTTAAAACTTTTTAGTTTAAAACAGGGTCTCACTAGTTGCTGAGAGTCTTGCTAAGTTGCTGAGGCTGGTCTTGAACTTGAAATCCTCCTGTCTCAGTCTTCTAAGTACTGGGATTACAGGCGTGTGCCACCATGCCCAGCTTTTCTGTGTCTTTCTTTGTACACAACAACTTTTCATGTGGATGTCAAATCCCAGTTTAATCATCTCAAAAAGATTCTAAGCAGCCATTAAACTCAACACATGTGGTTATAGCAATGCACAGAACATAATCACAGTGGCTCAGATATGTGGGACTGTGCCCGAGTCTCTGTGTGCACAGATCATGTGCAGGTAAAGACAGCTGAGTCAGGGTGTCTACCTGGTCCCCCAGTGATGGGACAGTGACTTAATTATAAGATGCATCATGACTTCGGACATGTAAACATGTGGAATTGCGAAACACAAGCAGTTAAGCCTGTATTAGGCTTTCTCCTTGGAAGCCTTTTGTTCCTGTTTAATAAGTTGGGATTTGATATTCCATTTAAAAATTCCAAGTCAGGCATGGTGGCACATACCTGTAATCCCGGTACTTGGGAGGCCGAAACCGGAGGATCACAGGTTGGAGGCCAGCCTCAGTAATTCAGCAAGGCACTTGGCAACTTAGTGAGACCCTGTTTTAAAAAAGTGGGGTGGAGAGTGCTGAGGTAAAATGCCCTTGGGTTCAATCCCCAGTACCACATACAAAAAAAAAAAATCTAAAAGTGCCTAAACACCTCTCAAAGAAAAGGTAATCAAGATACTTTAAAAATATATATCTATCTACAAGCAGTATTTCTCAAAGCTGGCTACATATTAGACTCAACTGAGGAAGTTTAAAAAGTGCTGGCCAAATTAAATCAGAACGAGTAGGAGGGAGTCCTAGGTGGCAGGTAATTTTGAAAAGCTCTCTAGAAGGTTCCAGTGCACAGCCTAGTCTGGGAACCACTGCTATGAGGATGAGGATTCTCCTAGATTTCGAGAAAGCAAGTTCCTAGGGATTCTATGCACGGTCGAGCAGCTCACCTCCTTGGAGACATCTTAAGGAAGCAGCAGGCAGCCCCAGGGCTCGTTTCATTTGGGGCAGTACTTGGCATGGTACCAATGTTTTTCTCCTTCTCTTTCTTTCCATTTTTTTCTTCCCCTTTTTAATGCTGGCTTGGCAATTTTGCTGCACAAATCTATTTCAGTACAGGTATAGGCTGAGCTTTCAAACCTTTCAAACTGTTCTCCAAAGCCATGAACACCCTATATCATGCATAGGAAATAGACTTTCTAGGATTCTCTGCACCATCCAAATCTGCCTTTTGAAGATCCCACAGGCTCCTCTCCCTCCTTGTGCTGCCTTTTTTTTTTTATCTCTATTTTGGTTTGCTGTTAAGTTTACAAACCCTACGTATTTAGAAGAGAGGAAACAGAGGCGGGTGTGGTGACACACATGTGCAATCCCAGTACTTGAGAGGCTGAGACAGGAGGATCACAGGTTCAAGACCAACCTCAGCAAATTAGCGAGACTCTCAGCAACCTAGCGAGACCCTGTTTCAAAACAAAAAATAAAAAGGGCTGGGGCTAGAGCTCAAAGGTAGAATGCCTCTGGGTTCAATATCCAGTACTACAAAAAAAAAAAAAAGAAAGCTCTTCTATTGGAACACTTTGGAAATGGGAGAATAAGCTTAGATATTGGGAGAATCCGTTTTCCAAGTGTCATCCATAATTTTCAAAGAAAATATACTGGTGTGTGCCCTGTTCTCAACCTTCATCGAGATTTGTCTATGGAGAAGGTGCTCTCGGTGCCTTTGTGTGTTTTATTCAGATTTGGACGGTATAATTGAAACCACGATCTACTTAAGGGAATTAAATAGCCATGCCACTTAAAAGTGACCCATTTCTGTATCTAAGTTCCCTGATTGGCAATGAGTTTTCTCCTCTCTTAAAGGATTTAGGACACATCTTTGTTTATATAACTTTCTTTTCCTATGACAAATAAGCCAGACATTGCAGTACCTATCACGAACAAAAAGAAGAAAAATGCATTACCTGAAATCTCTTTTCCCTACTTTTCTCCACCCTTGGATGAGTTTTCTGAACAACCCATGGCTCTCTGCAAAGACTATAATCCACGCAAGTAAAACACAGTGAGATGCGTTTGCAATGGTTCTTAACCCCCAACACAAGTCTGCATATTGTTCTTTAAGTTTGAAAAGGTATTTAAGAACATATGTTGCTACCATTTATTGTAGGAGATTGAGCACTTTCTTTGACCTCTTTAGGGCTCAGTTTCCTCATTTATCAGAGGAGGTACTTATAAATGCTACCCCATAGGGTTTTTGTGACAATTAAAATGAATGCAAAGGAGGTAGCTAATTGCTAGCAGCATGGTTAAACACATAACAAATCACATGTGTTATTATTACCTTTGTTACTATTAGCCAACTGTTTCTCTATGCCCATCCATTTTTCTCCCGACATGTTCTCTATAGCTAATACAAAAGTTCAAAGAATAGTTTTTTCATAACTTGGAGTTTACCTCCTCAACCTTTGGGGTCCTAAACAGAGAGACAGAATGCACAGGGCACAACTAACGTGTCTTTGAACCTGGATCTTTTCCTGCTTACAAACTGTCTGATTTGATGCAATACACCAAAGCATTCAGAAAGCTATTGAGGTGTCCCTCCTGAAGGGAGGAATCCCAAAGGCCTCTCCAAAATCTTATTCACAGCCGGGTGTGGTGGCGCACGCTTGTAATCCCAGTACTTGGGAGGCTGAGAATGGACGATCCGGGTTCGCGGCCAGCCTCAGCTACTTAGTGAGGCCCTCCGCCACTTAGTTGAGACCCTGTTTCAAAATAAAGAATAAAAATAGGGCTGGAGGTGTAGCCCGGAGGTAGAATGCCCCTGGCCAGGTTCAATCCCCAGTACCGCAAAAAAAAAAAATTTTATTCTTCAGAATTCCCTACTTGTAATTTCACTTTATATTTGAATAGTAATGTACGCTTTTCAAGCATTACGACTTTTACACATGAACTAACAGTCCAACGCTGTAACAGTGATCCTATTTGTCATAGAAGAAAATTTAGAGACAAAGAGTTTAGGCAACTTGATCATTGCCTCTCAGTGAGAAATTTAGGGGTGAACTTAATCTTATCTCTCATGTTTTTTCCATCACATGTGTCCCTTATTATTGTTCACAGTAGCTTAGGCACACAGCTAAAAAAAAAAAGTCTTCCTGGATTTTATTTGATTTTATTTCACCTTTACGTTACTGAGTGTTATTATGGGGATGTAGCCACTGTGCAATATCCTTCGGTGCCTGGAATAGACAAAAACTAAACTCCACTTGGCATTCCGATGCCTGACTTGGCCCTTTTGTTTAAACATTCACCTGCCGGTGACTATGAAAGTACATATGCTTTCTGTTTTATTTTGTTGTGTTTTGCATCTTCTTTTTCTGCTTGGCATTTCTTGAAATTGACAAAAAAAAAAAACAACGGAGGTGGAACGTGGAATATGCAAATGGAGGAGTGGAGTTAGCGGGAGACCTGAGCAATTCCTTCAAATGAGAAAACTCCCATGTGACTAAGATCTTGTATTTGATGTCGAGTCTGCCCTATGGTCTTATGAACAGTTAAGGGTGTACCAGGCTTGGGGGTGGAGCGCTCCTTCTCTGGAGGAAATAAATGTGGTTTCCAGGGGCCCAGTGAGTCCGTGGTGTGATGACATCTGTGTTCCTATTTAAAGCTCGAGGGTATACACCTTTTTCCATCTGAGCTGTTAGCTTTTAAAAATACTTAAAAACCAATCAGCGGCTAAATTGCATCTGAGAGCTATTTCAATTATAGAATGAAGGCAGTTCCTCAGCAACCGGAGTATTTAAGAGCTACAAAAATTAATGTGCATTTTAATGCTGATTTCAGAGTATAATACACTTTGTAATTCATTTAAATGTATTCTGTGTGTTTTAGTCTAGCTTAAGGCACAGCAGCAGTCCTTGAATCATCATAAAACTACATTTTTAAGGTTCTTTTTTTTTTTGCAGGAAAGTATTTAAAACCTAAGAAGATAAACTGAGTGGAAATATAATTGGTCAGAATCAGAACATAGATGGGTTCTTTTCCTTAAATAACCTAACTTAAAAGCACTCCCGCGGACGATCCTTAGTCCTTAAAGAGACAACCTGTAGTTTGGATTATAGCAAATAAAACTCCCGTCTAAAATTTCCTTTTCCTCTGTTGCCTGGTTACAGAGCCAGCCTCTGTACTTTCCATCTAAGAGCTGAACTATTTATCGAAAACCACTGACTTGACAGATAAATCCAGCAGAATTAGTGCCTCCGCGGTTGGTGTGTTTTAAAACTGAGTTAATCAAACATAAACGTTTTGCCCCACAGCCATCACAAACAGTACATATGTCCATGGCCCAAAGGAGGTGAAGTCAGGAAAGGAAGCAGCTGCTTTCACTCAGTGATGGCCAAGATCAAGATTAAATGGATGTGGAGGGAAAGGAAAAGGACCCAGAGCAGGAAAACCAGGTTCAAGGTGGATGGAAGCATCGGGCCCTGGCTAACCTTGCTGCGGTCTTTCGCAAGGCATCAGGGAAGGAGGGATTGGAGCCACAGGCCATCGATGCTGGAGGAAACCTGTGTCCCCTTCATCCTTCCCCAGAGGGGAGGAGAGACTGACATGTGGACATGAACTTTCAGCATGGAGCCCAGTTTCCCGGGCTCCCTGACCAGCTCCCGCAAAGTGCGTGGAAAGCCATTCTCCTTTCTTTGCTCTGTTCTGTAGTCATGTAAAGGAGAGGAAGAGAGAGTAGAAGAAAGGAAAGAGGAGAGGAGAGGAGAGGAGAGGAGAGGAGAGGAGAGGAGAGGAGCCCGCACTTCTGTATGACTTCAAGTGTTATATGAGGTTATGTCGACTTTGATCAATCCTAGATTCAATATTATTCGTGTTTAATTTGCTCCTGTTGCGCTTTAATGAACGAGTTGCACATTCTCTAGCTCCCATTTAATGCCTCTTTCCTGAAGCTAATTCTTCTCCCTCCCAGATGTCAACATGGCTATAAACTGAGCCACCCAGCCGAAGCAGAAAGAAAATCGCCGTGGGCCTGCCCTCTTCTGGAACTTTCCTGATGTTCAGAGGCATCTCTACGGGGATTTAGCAGGCAGTTATTACACACCTACTATGAATGCAGTTTTTTTAGGAGTTGTGGGAATAGGAAAGATGAGGGAGCCACGGTCTCTTTCATCAGCAATCACAAATCCAATGGGTTGGAAATATTTGGGGACTCCATATTGCTTACATAAATATTCTCTAAGGCCTACAAGAGTGTTTATGGGATTTGGTTGGATTCAAATATCAGTCGAAGAAGAAACACAGCTTAGAATAGGCTATGAACATCCAGCCGGAATTGCCTATCTCAATCTTCCAAACTCAGGAAACTTATACCCCGGCGATCTACAGAAGCCTCCGTGTAATTCAGACAGAGCTGACAGTCTGGTTTTACTGAGTTTTCATGACTATGCTGTTGCCATGGTTTGAATGTGTCCAACAAAGCTCATGTGATAGAAGCTTAATCCCAAAAGCAAGTCTTAAGAGGTGGAAATTATCTTTCTTTCTTTTTTTTTTTTGTAGTACTGGGGATTGAACCCAGGGGCATTCTGCCTCTGAGCTACAACCCCAACCCTATTAATTAATTAATTAATTTATTTACTTATTTACTTTTTTGAAACAGGGTCTCACTAAGTTGCCGAGGCCCTCGCTAAATTGTTGAGGTTGGTCTCAAACTTGCGATCCCTGTCTCGGCCTCCCAAGTGCTGGGATTACATGCGCACACCACCATGCCTGGCTGGGAGGTGGAACCTTTAAGAGATGATTAGGTGATGGATTGATGACAGTATGACAGGAGTGGACTCCTGATTCAGGATGAGTTCAGCCCCCTTCTCTGCTCTCTGGAGAATGTTCTATCACCCTTCCATTCCAGCCAGGGAGTGGTGAGGTAAGAAAGCCCTGGCCAGACATGGCCCTGGACTTTGGGCTTCCCAGCCACCAGAATCATGGACCAGATGAATCTCTGTTCTTCCTCAATTACCCAGTCTCTGGCAGTGCGTGATAGCAACACAAAGCAGTCTGGGTAAGCACACATGCTGGTCCTTTAACAACACTTCGGCCCTGTGCATTCTGGTCCTAATGGGTCCTGTTCCCCAAGCAAACCTTGACAGGGTCCCAGGTATATCCTGCCCAGGAGGTCTCCATTGCTAGGCGGGGGAGACAGGTCTTCCACAAGGGAGCCATTGAGCTTGCTTCTGGGCTGTAGACAGTGGTGGCTTTCATGTGCATACCCACCTCTCTTCCTGACAGAAGTGGGAAACAGAGAGCTATTTATAATCATTCTGGTGGCAATTTCAACAGTGAGGAGGTGAGGCGGGTTTGATTTACGCCTTTCTAGCCAGCTGTCCCTTGTCATTTTACACATGCCGGCGTGACATTTCCCTCCAGCCAATTTAATCAGGAAAAGTTTTGTTTCTTTCACACTTAAAAGTAAGACTCAATCGCCCCTCATCCCCCATACAAGTAAAGTTTCCCAGGTTTTATCTCAGTGGTATTCAGGCCTTCCTAAGCCCTGGGGAGACCACTGCCCACTCAACATTAAGGCTTTTATGTCTTACAAGGTGGAGCCTCTTTTGGAAATTAATTTGGGAGAATTTAATTAAGACCTTGGGAAATAACTGAGATCTGAGTATTTTTGGAAAAAAATTAAATCTGCCTTTTGTTTTCTTTTGTACACATTTTTAAGAATGAAGGAGATATGAAAGGTCAGATCTAGCAGCTACGTGAAAGCTAAGTAAACTTTCAAAAATGGATCAGGACAGAATAGGGCTCAATAATTTAAATGTCTGAAAAGTCTTGAGATGGTGAGGACCCAACAATGTAAAACAGAAAGTTCCTGTTAGATGACAAGATGAATAATGGAGTGGATGAATGACAGGTGTGTGGAAGATGGAGAGACACACACTGGGTCCTCAAGCGACTGGAACTGCCGTGCAGCATAACAACTCTCTAATATCCTTGGAAGATTTACTATAGCCAGAGCTCTGGCTTTCGAAGAGAAATCGTAAGCATCCCTCAGTCCCCTCTTTGCTCGTCCATTGCTATGTAACTACACGCAAGCCGTTAAGTCTTTTCTGTTTAGATTGTTTCTGTTAGTGACATGCGGGGAACTTCTAGGGACTTAGATCACATCTCAAGAAATGGGTGAGAATATACACACGAGTAATAAATCTAGCCACGGAATTCAGTCAACCATAATAAACCTGCCACGAACACAACAAAAGAAATATTTTAATTTTAGATCTGTAGGCCGATGAGGCTGAGGAATGGAATTAAAAAAAAAAATATTCAGCCGGGCATGGTGGCGCACGCTTGTAATCCCAGTACTTTGGGGAGGCAGAGACCGGAGGATCCGAGTTCGCGGCCAGCCTCAGCTCTCTCTCTGTCTCTCTCTCTCTCTCTCTCTCTCTCTTTCTCTCTTTACCTAGTGAGGCCCTCCGCAACTTTGTGAGACCCGGTTTCAAAATAAAGTATAAAAAAATAGGGCTGGAGGTGTAGCGCGGAGGTAGAACGCCCCTGGGTTCAATCCCCGGTACTGCAAAATAAATAAATAAATAAATAAATAAATAAATAAATAAATAAATAAAATAAAATATTCAGAATAAAATTTCTATGCAGGTCCCTGCTATCTAAGGGTGTCTGACAAATGCTCATTGAGTAAATAAAAAAACAATAATTACATGAGTCGTAAGCATAGAGACAAGGACCGTAGTTTAAACCCTTTCCAAGAGTGGAAGGATTTCAGTAGGATTTAATAGCATCCAAGAGGGTGGGGCTAAATTTCTTCATTAAAGTGTGACAAGAACACAGATGGCTCTTGAGTTTTCTTTGTATTCTTAGTCATTAAAGAGTTAGTTGTGAGTTAAGACAATAGTTGCTACAAAACATGGAAAAATCTCAGATGATTGACAGAAATGATCATTAAGCCCCATTGAAAGTGCCTCCCAAAACGCTGTAAATTTATCATCTTTTTTTTGTTATGAAATATTTCAAGGACACAGCAAAGTAAGGAGAATAAGTTCTGTTGAATCTGACACGTTCCCGCATTTACTTTAGATCTCTCTTGTCTGTTTTAAGAAATAAAGAGGCGAAGCTGTTGTTTTTCTTTCCCTAGTTCCTGTCATCATCCCTTTCTAAAAATGCACACTTCCCTGAAATTGGTGTTTCTCATGCCAGGAATTATGTTGAATCAAACTTACTTATAAATGTATAATATCCATAAATAATGTATTGTTTTACATCTTTTTAAGCTTTTTTACACATAGATCACACCATACATAACTTGCTTTTCATTCTTTTTGTGTTTGGAGGATTCATCCAGTTTATCTTATGTAGGTCTAGGTCTTTCAGTTTAATTGACATATAGTATTTATTGTACTTTATGAATACATCATAACTTATATCCCCATTTTCGAGATTCTGTATATTTCAGCCATTTTAATTTTTCTATTGCAAACAAGGTTTCTCTGAACATTTCTGCTTATGTTTTCTGAGTATATAACCAAGCACAGCACCAGAGTCATGGTACTCAGCCCTGGTGACGTATTAAAGAGTACTTTAAGTAATTTAAGAAAAATACTGCTGCAAGGTCCTACACCAAAGATCCTGAGTCAGTTGGTCTAGGATCTATAATGTAGTAATAGACAACAGAATGCAAACTTATAAATTTGGAACTATCTGGTAATGGCATATGATACAAGAAAAATAAAATGGCATGATGGAGCCGGGTGTGGTGGCGCATGCCTGTAATCCCAGTATTTGGGAGGCTGAGACAGGAGGATCACAGGTTCGAGGACAACCTCAGCAAGTAGTGAGACTCTCATCAACCTAGCGAGACCCTGTTTCCAAATAAGATATAAAACCGGGTTAGGGGTGTAGCTTGGAGGTAGAATGCCTCTGGGTTCAATCCCTAGTACCACACACACAAAAAAATGGTGTGATGGTTAATTCATATTGTCAACTTGACTGGATCATGACACACCTAAGATTCTGTGATTTAGGGTGTTGATGAGATGAATGGCTTATGTAATAGCAGATTGAAGGGGAAGTCCTGCCCTCAATGTGGGCAGCACTGTTCTGATAGGCGCAGGACCTGGATAAAAAGGAGAAAGCCGGGTTATCAGCCTTCTGCGCTTCTGCTCTTCGAACTGGACTTTCACCATCTTTTTTTTTTTTTTTTTTTTTTTTTTTT